>JAJMEM010000036.1:0-76724 GCA_030574135.1 Petasospora petersonii | reverse complement strand
TTATTGTACACTATTTGACTCCTGAATAGATATACTGTACAGCGTTTGAAGTTTGTAGTTAGAGGCATTCTACAGGTTGTCCTTGTTGATTATTAACCTCGGGAGCTCTTGTTTGATCAAGCATTATCAGTGTCACTCCCCTCAAGGCATTGATAATACCCTCAGATACATTGGTTTATGATACGTATCCATGACACCAGAATAGTCAAAGAAAGCTGTAGAGCCCTAGCCTTGGTCCAGCTCTCTCAGCTCTACGGTTCGGCACCCAAAAGGTCTATACCAGGTCTTGCCTTTCCTCCCTGGTTGGCAGAGTTGAAAAGAAGATTGGATACACGTAGTTGTGCAAGTCCAAACAACTGATACTACAGAGGGCACCCTTGAGGATAACTTAATCTGAATTACTAAAGACCTCTCATTGTATTAAGGGATCCAAGTACTGAAGAGGAGGAGAATGTTTCGAACTGGTAGTATTTTATCATCGTTCTGCGAGCATCATGAATGGTAACTCCGGTTTACCGCCGCCCGTACTCCACTGACTTTATCTGAATGCCATCTGGTGATCTCTTTGGTGCCATAAGAAGACTATGTCGCAAAGTGGTCAGGCAAGAATTGTTTGGACGTATGGTGTCATTTATCAAACAAATTAGCGTGGCCCGACGCGACGAGAATTATATAATTCATCAACACGTTGTTCACGCGTTTTAAAAAGAAGGGAAGAGGGGACACCTTGAACCTTCAGTCGACGAGATCTTCGACGTTTACAGCTAACGTGTGGTGTACTCTGTATACGATCTTTTAAGGTATAGCTTCTCCGAGGATTTTCCCGTATAGTAAACGAGCAAGTGAGCATGGGCCTATCACATCGAACCATATCAGCTTTACTCAGCTCACTGAGCTGCCCCCGCACCTGGCATCGCCTCGTGATACAGGGGGAGAGTAAATTTCAGCATTATTCGGCGTAAATATAGGTATGATGAGGTTAAACGAAACAACGATTGGTGTTCTCTTTGCCAAAATACCCACAAAACCTTTGATTCACATGGAATCAACAAGTGTTAGAAGTGTTGAAATACTATAACTAACAATACCCAGCTTCCCCTCTATTTTTTTGCCTTTCTGTTACTCTTTCCTACCGTCAGGGCAAGCGCTCAATAAAGTCGTATAGAAAAAATCTAAGCTTAAACGAGCTGGCACGAAAAAAAAAGAGCATAAAAACATCGGAAGATCTGACAACGCGGCCCAGTATATAAACAAGTGCTTCAGGCGCATCGTTGAAGCAACCATCGATTCACCGGTCTCTTGATTATTCTCCCTTCTTCCCCCTTCTTTTCTACTCAAATCTATTGCAAGTCTGAAAAGAAGATTAAGAGAGAATGGCCGCTCTTCAAGACCTCGCTGAGTCCGCTAAGGATCTCACATCGTACCTCTACTTTGCCTTCATGGGCCTCCCAGCTTTTCAAAAAGTCACTATCGTTTTATTTGCTCCATTTATTTACAATATTGTATGGCAGTTGCTCTACTCTCTCAGAAAGGATAGAGTTCCACTGGTTTTCTACTGGATCCCATGGTTTGGGTCTGCTATCCCATACGGAATGCAGCCTTACGAGTTCTTTGCTGACTGTCAGAGAAAGTACGGCGATGTATTTGCCTTCGTCTTATTGGGCAAGGTTATGACCGTCTATTTGGGTCCAAAGGGTCACGAATTCGTCCTCAACTCCAGACTCGCCGATGTCAGTGCTGAGGAGGCCTACCAACACTTGACTACCCCAGTATTTGGTAAGGGTGTCATTTACGATTGTCCAAACTCTAGATTGATGGAGCAGAAGAGATTCGTTAAGGGCTCTCTTACTCGTGATGCTTTTAGAACTTACGTGCCAAAGATCCAGGAGGAGATTCTCAGCTATTTCAAGAACTCTGAGAACTTCAGACTGGGTGAGAAGTCCCATGGTATAACTAATGTCATGCTCTCACAGCCACAGATTACCATCTTTACTGCTTCCAGATCATTGCTTGGTGACGAGATGAGAAAAAAGTTTGATGCCTCTTTTGCCGGTTTGTATTCCGACTTGGACAAGGGTTTCACCCCTATCAACTTTGTCTTCCCTAACTTGCCTCTTCCATCCTACAGAAGAAGAGACCATGCTCAGCAGACCATTTCAGCTACTTACATGAGTCTGATCGAGGACAGAAGAAAGCGCAACGACATCCAGGACAGAGACTTGATTGACACCTTGATGAAGACCGCCATTTACAAAGATGGCGTCAAGATGACCGACCAAGAGATTGCTAACTTGTTGATTGGTGTTTTGATGGGTGGTCAGCACACATCTGCCTCTACCTCGGCTTGGTTCTTACTTCACTTGGCTGAGCAGCCACAGTTACAAGAGGAGCTTTACGAAGAAGTTATGCGTGTCACCAAAGGTGAGGATCTCACTTACGACATGCTCCAGGATATGCCTTTGGTCAACAACACAATCAAGGAGACCTTGAGAATGCACATGCCTTTACACTCAATCTTCAGAAAGGTCAAGAACCCAATTCCAGTTAACAACACTTCCTACGTTGTTCCAGTTGGTCACCACGTTCTTGTGTCCCCAGGCTTCACCATGACTAACGAGGCTTGGTTCCCACAGCCAGATGTTTTCAACCCACACAGATGGGACAGCAGCACCTTGGGTTCCGGAGCAGAGGAAAGTGTTGACTACGGCTTCGGTGCTGTTTCTAAGGGTGTTAGCAGTCCTTACTTGCCATTCGGCGGTGGTAGACACAGATGCATTGGTGAACAGTTTGCTTACGTTCAGCTTGGAACCATTTTGTCTACTTTCGTCAAGACTATGAAGTGGAAGTTGCCAGCAGGTCAGAAGTTGCCAGAAGTTGACTACCAGTCGATGGTGACTTTACCTGTGGACCCAGCTAACATTGAATGGGAGTTGAGAAACTGAAGACTGCTTTAATCTCAGTTTGCATGATTTCTTCTCCCAACAGCTTTTGCTTTTGTCCTAACAGTCCGCTTCAGTTCTCTAAACGATGTGGGGTATACTCCTATCCAATCGTCAATATACACAAAAGGGAAGAAAAATAAAAAGACTTAAGTAATGATCCTACAGAGTTCACTTGTTTAACTTTTTGTCAACGGTTTTACAATTAATTGAATACGTGTTTCTTTTTTTAGCTAATGTCATCTCCGTATTCGTTTTATACTTCGTTACTTTCACCATTCGTTTCACCTGTAGAGGTCTCACCAATTGGTGCCGCCGCCCGATCATTAAACTCGGTGAGCTTTCTGGAGTTGATGACCATAGAGTCAGCTTCCTGCTCAGGTTCTTTCACCTCCTTGGCAGCATCCTCCATGAGCAGGTCTTGGGCTGATGATCCATTATGCTTTTCTGCTGACTCCCTTTTTGGATCTTGCGACTGTTGAGATTCTTCCACTCCTGGCTTTAGACCCCCATTGTCTAGCGACTCAGCTGCTTCCATTTCAGCAATAGCAACTTCTCCCCGTGGTAGCGTTCTGTCAAGCTCGATATTGGTTTGCTCAATAGGATCATGAAGCAATTCTTCCATTCTCTCAGAGTAAGTTTTGACATCGTCAAGACTCTGCTTTGTGCTTTCAGCTCCAGCCTTGTCATCAGCACTCAATGACATTTCCACAGATCTCGAGTCCTCTCTCTGCTTTCTTTTCAGCTCCTCTTGTCTCTTCTCCTCCCTTTCCTTCCGTCTTTTTCTCTTGGCTTCAAACTCATGCCACTCACCGGCGAGCAGTTCGGTACTCAGTGGTTCAGGAGCAGGAGATGCTGTGAAGTATGGGTCTGTCAAAGAGGCTCTGGCTGTGAGTCTTTTGCGTGGATTATATGTGAGAAGTTTTTTGGCAAGATCAAGACACTCTTTGGATAACTTATCAGATAGTAACTCATGGATTTTTGGCTTGTAATACTTTTTTGGTTTCACAAGCTCATACCATGGAAGCTCTGTAATCTCAGGCCAATCTTCATATGAGGGTGTCCCCATAATTTCAAAGATAACATTCAACTGATCCAGCTCATCCTGTGCTTGGAACAAAGCCTGTTTTGTAAAGAGTTCAACAAGAAGACAGCCAATGCCCCACATATCAACTTCACGGCCATAGTCTGTGGTTCCCAACAAGAGCTCAGGAGGACGATACCAGAGTGTAATTACTCTATTTGTGTAATCTCTGGAGTTGGAGGTCTTCATTGTACGAGCAAGACCAAAATCGGCGACTTTGAGAACACCAGTACGGTCAATCAACAAATTTGAGCCCTTGATATCCCGATGAATAATTCTGCGAGAGTGTAGATACTCCATACCTTCCAGGAGCTGTCTAAAGAGGTCCTTACAGTTTGCAGCTGTGAAGTTGATCTCCGGGTTAGCGAGCAGTCCACTAAGGTCGTGATCAGCATACTCAAAAACCATGTAGACATGACGGTTTTCCACCATGATCTCATAGAGAGAGACGATGTGTTTGTGCTCCAGGGACTGAAGTAGTCTAATCTCTCTCATAGCAGTGATTGGGAATCCCTCCTTCTCTGTCTCCATTCGGAGTCTCTTCAAAGCAACATATGAGTCTGTAACAATGTTACGTGCCTTATACACCTTACCGTATGTACCTTCACCAACCTGTATCACACGTTCATAGACAGTGGACTCTCTAGAGACTTTCACAAACGAGATGGGCTGCTTCTTTGGTTCTTGTTTTCTGGGTCTTCCATTGCGATCTCTATTGTCTCTAATGTCTCTGAAAGTGCCTCCTCCTCCTCCTCCTCCTTCACGGCGATCTCTTGCACCATCTCTGTCTCTGGAGTCCCTTTGGTCCCTCTTGTCTCTTCCTCTGTCTCTATCCCTCTCATCTCCGCGCTGAATATGACTTGGTCTATATGATCTTCCGTCATCGTACGATCTTGTAAGGCCGTGTGGTTTCTTGGATGGGCCTGATGGTAGTGGTTGTTCAGCAGCTCTCTTGGGTTTGGGTGGATCTCGGAGAGAGGCAGGTCCCTTTGGCAGTTCTCTCCGCTCGGTGGTTCCCGTGCTGTGGTAACCCCTTGAAGGTGTGTTTGAGCTATGTGAATTGGATGGTCTGTCAAAATATTGTGTACTGCTGTTTGGTCTCTCCTTGTGCCATTGTCTCCTCATCGGACCCGGTGTTGATGTTGGTGTTGTCGATGATGTGAAGTGTGGCATTCTTCTGTCATTGGATCCATAATTGGGCCTCTGTCTGTCCTTGTTCTCAGACTGTCTCTCCATTTCACGACGACCTCTGAGTGTGAGTGATGAATCTGAGCGTGGTGCTAAGTGGAAGAAAAAAATGTGTTAGTTAATCTGTTATTTTCGATACCAAAAAAGAAAATATAGTGAAGGACAGTGCGTGTTGAACTTACTATCTGGCATGGTAAAAGACCTCGTTTAATTTGTTTTTTCTGGTCACAGCAGTGACTCTTTTTCTTAATTACAAATAAATGAAATAAATTAGTAGTAATCCACACCAACTCCTTCTTTGCCGTAGCCTCTTTTGATTATATTGTTTGTAATTTTTTGAGTGTGTCGGCAGAGTTTGTATGTTTTTGCTTTTTGAAGATTTCTTAATAGTGGGCGTACCGACTTGGAAATTAATAACGTCGTCGTACTAAGTAGTACTAGTACTAATACAACTATGTATTACTACTATTACTTGCTGTTCATTTCTTTCTTCCAAGCTTATATAAGAATAATGACAACAAAGCTTACACAAGAGAAGACCAAACTAATCAATGATATTATATATAAATATATAAAGAATTTTAAAAGAGAGAAAAAAAATATCTTGTTTGTTTTGCATAATCATCACATGGAAACACCAAAGTTATGTTAGACATATTGTGGTTCTTCTCGTTGTTCGTCCCTTCAAGGGACTAAACAGGGTTTTTTTGTTGTCTTTTTTACACATGTTTGTGTAGTACTTATTTCAAGACAATTTTAGTACTGTGCAATGTAGTTATAAGAGAGAATCAGTGCTTACCACCGGTACGCTTCTTTCTAAGCTCATTCTCCTTCTTCTCAACTTCAGCATCGTAGGCAATGAACTCGTCAAGGCCCTTACCAGCTGGCACCATTGGGAGAACTGGGACCTTCTTCTCCACCATAACCTCAAGCAAGACAGGCTTCTTACTGTCAATGAATCTTCTAAGACCGTCAGCCATCTGCTCCTGGGTCTCAATTCTGATACCTTCAAAGCCCATAGCCTGAGCAAGCAACATAAAGTCTGGGTTGGACTGATGTGTGTGGGCATATCTGTGCTCGTAGAACAGAGACTGCCATTGTGTAACCATACCCTGTTCCTCATTATTGAGCACAACGACCTTCACTGGAGCATTAGCTTGCACAGCAGAACTCATCTCCATGAGGGTCATGTTGAAAGAGGCATCACCATCAATGTCAATGACAATAGCGTCTGGCTTGGCAATCTGAGCACCAATAGCGGCTGGAAGGCCGTAACCCATGGTACCAAGACCACCAGACGTGATAAAAGAGCGTGGATTACGCCATGTCCAGTGCTGGGCAGCCCACATCTGATGCTGGCCGACACCAGTGGTAACAATGGTCTCACGACCATCCTCAGCAGTGAGCCTAGAGAGCTCAGAGATGACGGTTTGTGGCTTGATCTTTGAGCCAGGAGTCTCTCTGCTGTAGTCGTATGGGTAAGTGTGCTTCCACTTCTTGATCTGGTCAAACCAGGATGGTCTCTTCTCCACAGTCTTGACCAATGGAATGAAGGTCTTCAAATTCGTGGTAACATCACCTTCAATGGCCTCAGTGGCCTGGACAACCTTGTTGATGTTCTTTGGGGCAATCTCAAAGTGGATAATACCACCACGGCCCTCCTCTGCGGCCTTCTTGGCTGCTGGGGCAAACTTGGCGATGGAGCCAGTGACACGGTCATCGAATCTGGCACCAAGGGCGATGATACAGTCAGCATTCTGCATGGCCAAGTTGGCAAAGGCGGAGCCGTGCATACCAAGCATATCAAGAGACTTTGGGTCCTCCTGGTCAAAGGCACCAAGTGCTTGGAGAGTGGTGGTGACTGGGATCTGAGCCTTGTCAGCGAGCTCCTTGAGCAAAACAGGACCTTCCTCTGAGTTCAAGATACCGTTACCACAGTAGATAACTGGCTTCTTGGCCTTGTTGAGCAAGTCAGCGGCTCTCTTGACGGCAGCAAGGGTGAACTCTGTGGTGGCGGCCTTTGTGATCTGCTCAAGAGCATTGGATGGGATGGTACTCTTAATTGGGATGGCCTGACGGAGAATGGCAGCGGTAACATCCTTTGGCAAGTCCACGAGAACTGGGCCTGGTCTGCCAGAAGTGGCAATCTCAAAGGCCTCGTTGATTCTACGAGGCAGTTCGGCAACGTCCTTGACCATCACATTCCACTTGGTACAGGAACGGGAGATACCAACGACATCGGCCTCCTGGAAGGCATCGGTACCAATGGCAGCAGTAGTAACCTGGCCTGTGAAGACAACCATTGGAACACCGTCAGCAAGAGCATCGGCCATTGGGGTCACGACGTTTGTGGCACCTGGACCAGAGGTGACCAAGACGACACCTGGTTTACCAGAGGCTCTGGCATAGCCCTCTGCCATGTGGCCAGCACCTTGCTCGTGACGTGGGAGGACAAAGTTGAACTTGTCAGAGTTGTAGATGGCATCGTACACTGGCAAGATGGCACCACCTGGGTAACCAAAGATGGTGTCGACATTGTGTCTGACCATCATCTCATGGAAGATCTGACCACCTGTGAGGCCGACAAAGGAGTCATCGAGCTCTAGGGCTTTCTTCTTGAGCGGATGGACATCGGAAACTTGGTCTGCTGAAGGGAATGTGGTCGAAGTGGCGAAAGATGGAGCTGGTTGTGGACGAGCAGCTTGCGAAGAGAGACGCACAGCCATGGCACGGGCAGCGCTATGAGACACGTTCTGGGAAGCCCTGAGAGCATGCTTACGGGCCTGGCGTGTGGCCTGAGCACGGATCTGATGTGAGATCATCCTTGGTTTATTTGTGGTATTGGATAGATGAGCCGTTAGAGGGGTGGAGGTGAAGAACAGAAGAAGTCTTCTTGTGGAGAAATTTCAACAAAAAAAGAAAAAAAAAAGAGAACCCTCCACACACTCGAAAACTTTTCATGTGTGTGTCATTTTCATTGTGGGATGAATCATCCTTCGAACGGACAAGCGGCCGCGGCACGAAAAAAAAGAAAGGAAAAAATCCCCGGAACAGGCGTTCATCTCTGGGTGAGAGAGAAATTTGAGTGTGTTTTAGTTAAAAATACTAAAAGCTCGATTGATGTGGAAAAGGGGGATAAGTAGTGAATAATTGTTGTTAACATATATATAAGAATAGCTTAAGATCTAATAATATCCCTAGAATCCAAAAAAAAGGGAAGGTTTCCTTAAACGGATCTCTCGTCATGACCTATAACATAATGCCGTTACCACAGCAACTGGGCTTCCCTATTCGTTACCACACCCATAATAATCTTATAATAATTAATACGTTCGACTTTTATTAACAATGTTCTCAATTATTTATGCCTAATCTTTATCTTCCCTCTACCTCTAACACTGATAGTACAATTTGGCTAATAACCATATGCTCCAAAGTAGTAGTAGAACACAGAACCAAGGATATTAATAAAGAAAACTGTCATTGTGTTCACACATTCCCCCGATCGATGTCGTTTTTTATATTATCCCCTCAGCCTTAGCAAAGACTTCCCGTCTTCTATACTAAGTTCACACAATTGAAATCTAAGTACTGCTTCCCTTTCTCAGTGTGACTCCTTTTGCTAGCTTCGTTCTACTATTCTTCGTATATTCTGTACCCCAGATTATGTGTCTCCCCTTCCAGAAGTCTCTGATCTATTTTTTTTCCTTCTAATCATCGATTATATATATATAAGTCATCACATGAGATGCATTCGTTTATTTCATTTTTCACAGCATCCGCATCATTACTCAAATTCTCTCATAGAACAAAACATAAACCTCGCTCGAACTCATATGATCAGGATCTTTCCCATTCAAACTTCCATGCTCTGTGTGTTTCACCGTTTCATCATCGAAGTAGAACCAGTTCGGATCCCACAAGTCATGAGTCAAGCTCTTGTTGGCAATGGACGTATAGTGACCTGACTTCAACGTACCGTCGTGCAACACAACACCAAAGAGCTTATATCTCACCTTCTCACCCTCGTGTGGAATTTCCAATATCAACGGATATTGGACAATAGCAGTGTCTTTCTGCGATGTATCATAGAACAAGAAACGAGACAAGTGAATAATCAACACCGGCGGAAGAACAACAAACGTCAATGACTTCACAGTCGTACTCTTCCTTCTCGAGTGCGAAAATCCATGGCCCTCAGAATCAGCACCAGACGTTGTTGGAACTTGTAACGTCATAGTAGAAGCTGGAGTAGGCGTACCAGATCTTTTCCACCTCCATTCCTTCTCTCGTTCCTTTTTATCATCCTTGTCCTTTTTTGGTGCCGGACTGGAAGAACGTCCACGGAACTTGAACCCATTGGTGAAGTGTAATCTGTTTTTACGCTCTTTCTCAGCTACTTTCGTGGTGGAGTTGTTGCTGTTCACCGACGTTAGTTGTTCTCTTCTCTTCGCACACTTTGGACAGTCCCAAGCATTATCGCCAGTCAAAACTTCTTCAGTCGTAAACATTTCAATACAGTCCTCCAATGAAACCTTCTTAGCCCTTTTACCAAATGACCCAGTATTTCTTGGAATGACAAGTGAAAGCATGTAGAAAGTCGAATAGTTGGAAGATTTGTAACCACAGTTCTTACAAACCAAGGAGTCTTGAAGTTGGCCCTGAAAAAACTTGGAGATCGGCGAGATCCCTTGCTTGATCAACCCATCAAAGAACTTCTCATAATCTTCTCCCAAATCATCATGATTCATCAGCTCTATATTATCACTCACCACCACTTCGGAATTAGATAGCTCATCATGCAAATGATCCAAAAGAAACATAAGAAACTCCTGAGTATCCTGCTGCTCGGAAGGAATCTTCAAATCAGGTCTCAGTTGAATACAAGCCTTTAAGAATCCTGACGGAACAATAGAGCAACCTCCATTCAAATACATTTTCTTGAATAAGATGGATAACGACGGTGAAAGTCTTGGGCCCTTGTACTTTGGACTCAGATAACTTTCAAAAGTATTATCCAAAAAAATGTCACGGAACATCGTCGATGCAAAGAGACACTGAATCATGGAGTTGATATAACAGGTATTTCCCATATTTCTCAAACCCGTAATGGAGAGACGAACAAAGGCATTAGTGCTTTTTTGGATGGTTGGTATGGACTCAGAGTTCACTCTACGCCGTTGTAACTCTCTGTTCTGGTTCGAGTGTAGATCACGATTCTGACGAATTAAGTGGCGCTGTCCACTGTGATAGTAATTCGGATCAGAATAGTACTTCTGTGGCACAGGAAGAGGCGGACGGTCGTACTGTTGCTGTTGATAACGATTTTGGTATGGGACTGGCTGTGGTGTGTGGTATTGTTGATGTGGATAAGAGGCTGTGTACGAGGGTGGAACTTGTTGTTGGGGGGCTTGATACTGTGTATGATAATATGAAGGTTGAACAGGGTAAGGTTGTGAAGGTTGCGGAGTAACAGTGTGCGGCGGTGGGACTGGTGGAGGTGTTAAACCAGGAGTAGAAGGCGCCATCAGAGCAGCGTTGTTGGGCAGAATCTGTGATTGCTCAAACACTAGGGTATGTGATCTTGGAGACACACTACCTCGCTGATTCTGGAGCTGGGGAACCGGAGGCGGCGGTACAGAAGGTGGTACATGTACATTATGTGGCTGTTTAGCCACAAAGTGAAGCTCTGACTTGACAATGTTGGACTTTGAAAGAAACTTAGTCCAAGAATCAAACCCACCTCTCAACACTTTCGGTGCTATTCTCTGGTCTCTCAAGAAATCTGTGAACTTAACAATATAGTCAACCTCGCTCTTCAACAACGTAGAAACATCGGTATATACCACGATTTCGTCATATTCCCTCATGTTCTTGAACTTGGCAAAATTGTCAGTAGAAAGGGAGGAGTAAAGAGCAGTCTGTAATTCCTGGAAACTGTGCGAGGTGACCACCAACGACGGATCGATGTTCAGAATATTGTCGTATGATATGTGGTTGGCGTCATATTTTTTATGAGAGCGAATGTCAACGATAAGGAAAGATAATCTGCATGCCAGGAGTTCTTCATATAGAGACTTTGATGAAATAATTGGTATGCTCTGTATCGTCTCGTCGTCTTCAGCATAAACTGAGTGATACGAATCTTTTCTGTGTGTAGTATTGGGCTCAAAGTACTCTTTGTATCCTCCTTCGGGTATTGTATCAGTTTGTGATTCATCTTTAGGTAACGTGTGCTCTGCAGGGAAGGATCTTCTGTGGTGAATCTGTGGGGGAGGCGGCGAGGGGAGCTTCCTTTGTGATCTGGGGTAGTGTTCCTCTGTATACCCTGCAGATTGACTCATACTAGAAGATAAAGGCGGTGGTGGAGGTAAATGGTCTGGAGGAGGAGGGTGTGATGACATGATGTCCTCTCCTAGGCTGTAGTCGCCTTGCTCGGACGCAAGCTTCAGTTGATCCTGAGATTGCAACTCTGGTGGCTGCCATAGATCATCCACGATGGATGAGTTCGTAGACGTGAGAGATGCAGCATCTGTTCCTCTATATTCTTGGGAAGGCTCAATCAACTTATCTGTTTGTGTGATAACAGTTGGCCTCGAGTAATGCGAGAAGTCAAACTCCAGCGCGGAAGAGGGCAGTGTTGTTGATCTCTTTGGTCTGGGTTGGATCTCCAGGGAGCTGAGTTGTTGTGTAGCCAAAGTCTTCTCATTGAGATATGAAATGTAATCTATCGTAACACTCTTGACGTTGCTCATGTTGGTGTCCTTCTCGTAGAGCTGCTTGAGTGCCAAAAAGATCTCGTAGTTCTTGTTCTTGGATTGAAACTGGATGGAGTTTGGAATAACCAGATAGATGTAGAAAAGACCGACTATGTAATGTTTGAGTAGCTCAATGTGACTGCCTTCAATAGTGTGTGCCTGATACTGCTCCAAATTCCATTGTGCAACCTCAAGCAAGTCTATCATCCTGGACAGCTTGAGATCACCTAGAGACGGCCTGATCTCATCACGGTAAAGCTCTCCTACGAGCGACAAAAGCTCCTGCGAGTACTCCGGTGTGTACGGCGCTGTTGAAGCCATATTGTGTGTTTGTGTGTCTTTCGAGGAGCCGCTGTGGTGGGGTGGCGCTTCGAAAGATGCTAGCACTGTCATGTAAACCTCTCCTTTTAACAGTCCTCAGTAATACACAACTAAGTGTTGAGCTACAGGCACTGCCTTATAAAAAATCCGCGAACTCGTTCTATAGCGGAGCTCTAGGGCACTCTTAAAATGGAATTTCGTCGCTTTTACAAAAGACTAAGTGCTCTATTTGGTTTTTAGTATGGTATCATTATTCATAAAAGAAACTACTATGTAACTACAACTGGACTACACAAGTGCAATTTGCGTATTACCGTTATTTTCATTCACCATAAAGTACCGGTGAGACAATTGCCACAGCCACACTGTTGTGTAAACAAGGGTCTTCGATGCAGCACTGTCTCATCCGCTTATCACCGCATAACCCCGCCATTCGGACGATTTCATATGGCTCTTTAATTCTGGGTTGGCATGGACGTGGACGGCTTCGATTCCTCAATCAATGAGGTTTTCCATAAGCTGGTGATTGTCTTAGCCTTGGTCAAGAAGGTCAGACCCATCTTACCGTAGAAGTTCAGGTCACCTTGGAAAGAGCCTTTGTTACCTGTGAAGGAGAACATTGGAAGAGGTACCGGAATTGGCACATTGATACCTACTTGGCCTGGCTCAATGTTCTTCACAAATTTCTTGGCCATGATACCAGAGGTTGTAAACAGCGCAACACCGTTTCCGTAGGGGTTATCATTGACAATCTTGATAGCTTCATCAAGAGTGTCAACACTGACGATAGAGAGAACAGGGGCAAAAATCTCCTCAGTGTAAGCAATGTTATCTGTCTTGATGTCAGTTAAGATGGTTGGACCAAGAAAGTAGCCTTCTTCAAACCCGTTGACCTTCACATTACGCCCATCAAGGGCAAGTGTAGCACCCTGTTTAAGACTGCCATCAATGATATCATAAGCTCTTTCAATAGCTTGTTTGGAGATCAATGGACCTAGGTCAGAAGATTTGTCATATCCAGAGCCAACTTTCAGCTGCTTAGCAGCCTCTATCAATTCTGGGATCCACTCCTTAGTTTCGCCAACTGTGACTAAGACAGAAGCAGCCATGCATCTCTGGCCAGCAGCACCAGCAAAAGCACCAACAGTAGAGTTGATGAACTGGGATTTGTTGGCATCTGGAACAACAACAATGTGGTTCTTGGCTGCCTCGTTAGCCTGGACACGTTTGTTGTGCTTAGTTCCCGTCTCATAAATATAGTTACCAGTCTTAGAGGAGCCAACAAATTGAACAGCCTTAATCAATGGGTGTGTCAAAAGCTTGTTGACAGTTGGAGCCTTACCTTGGACCAAGTTTATAACACCAGGTGGAACCCCAGCCTCGGCAACCAACTCAACGATAATGGAACAAGCTCCAGGGTCACGCTCTGATGGCTTGATGACAGCAGTATTACCAGTGGCAATGACCAATGGGATGGTCCACAGAGGGATCATGGCTGGGAAGTTGAATGGACAGATAGCAGCGATGACGCCCAACGGCTCACGGATCATCAGGGTCTCCATGTCAGTGGCAACTTCGAGTTGTGTGCCTTGGAGCTCTGTGGTGATAGCAGTTGCGTACTCAGCGACTTGCAGGCCTCTCAAAACATCACCTTTTGCATCGTCAAAAGTCTTTCCTTGTTCAGCGACAATGACAGAGGCAATTCTGTCGTGGTTCTTCTTCAGTAATTCGACGAACTTGAAAAGGTACTGTTGTCTTCTCATGATACTGACATTCTTCCAGGATTGGAAGGTCTCGTCGGCCAGCTCAATAGCTTGATTGAGCTCAGAATCAGTAGGCTGTGGACACTTGGAGATGACCTGGTTGGTGGCAGGGTCGTGGATGTCAAACCATTCTGTGGTGTTGGACTTCACAAATTCATTGTTGATGAACAACGGGGTCAAGTAAGGCTCGGTATCCTTGGCAGCATGTGCCTTTGGGAACGAGTTGGTCGTGGTTGTTAGTTGAATAGATCCGGTCATGGTGGAAAGAACTCTCTTCAAACAGTTGGGTGTTCTAAGCATCTCCTGAGAATCAGATAATGTGCAGTAGAAGGAAACCTGGACAAGTGGACTCGTCTCAATTTATACTCTCAAAAATCAAATTCGGTGTAGTGGGATGCGTGATACAAAACTCTCTGGAAAGTTACCGCATTTAGAACCTCCCTCAAAATGAAGGTGGAGTTTCCCTTTGAAAAAAAATACCCCACACCCCCACACTTTCGCTATCGAACTCCGTTTAAGGTTCATGACGGAATAACGCGCGTTTCCACCGGCGGGAGACTGACGAGCTTCCCTGGCAAAGCCTGCGGGAGTTAACCAATCAGGTCTTCCCCACACACCCTTTCGAACCAAACTCCTGGGACCAAAAGAACTGATGGCTGATCGAGGACCAATAAAACCTGGTTGTCTTCTTCCCCGCGGTGTTGGTAATAAAAACCCAGGCAGCAGTAGCTGCTGCTGCAGGTGTTTTCTCCGCACCAAACTGGAGATGTTACGTAATACACCAACCATCTCTACTGCAAAATGGATAAAACGAAAAATCTTTCATTCTATACATCCACATTCTTTGCGTGAATCTTCAAGTTCTTCCCACTCCAGTCAACTTGTTCAATCGCTCTCAAAGCATCTTTATACCTTTCCTCCCTTGTGGTCTCAAATCTCTCCACATATACCATGTACAGCTCTTCGCTGGCCATAGTTCTCACCCTAGCTAATGGATGATTAATCATTAACCAAACGAGACGAGATTTGGCTTCAGAAATGTCATAGCAGGCAAACATGTGGCCAAATATTTTAATAGCACAACTTAGTCTGGTCATATTCTTGGTTCCTAAGTGAAGATTGTGGATACGAACGTACAGACCTTTCATATTGAAATCCTGCGGAATGGGGATATTAGTCTGGAGAAGACGAGTGAGGAATTGCATACCAACAAGGATCTGTTTCTGATGACGCTGAGACTTGAATGTGTCCTGCTTCAGCAACCCTGTATCTGTTTTGATCAAAGTGGCAAGTTGAAGGAGAATCTCCTTTTGTTGATGAGGTAAAAGTGTGCGGTAGAATGATGAGAACGAGTGGAGCGATGATGTGATCAATGTGTCTGTGGCCTTGAGTGCACCAGCTGAGAAAATATATCCTCTCAAGAGCTGCAATGATGCCTCTTTTTCGCCACTATAATGCCTCTTGGAAAATAGGAGAATCTGACTAAAATACAACATCAAATCTCTGGTGTCTGCTGTCACTTCATCGGTGATACCACGCATCCGCTGTAACAACGTGATACTTTCTTGCCTCAACCTATCAATAGGCTCCACACTCAATCTCAACAATTTATACTCCACTAATGAGCTCAATTTACTATCAAACAGCTCAACGTTGTTATCAGCAAGTCTCACAGTAGCCAAGCGAACCTTACTTCCAATATCGCCTTGTTCGGAGACAGAGTAGTCGTCCAATCCAGTGATAACACTTGCCATCTCTTCCTGGTTCAGCTCACCACCACAGCACAAATACTCAGAGATAGATTCTATGGTAGTGCTCTTGACATTAGCATCTGTTCTCTCAGAGTTCAACAATTCCAAAACATCGTTAGCGTTTGACTTAAACCGCCTCAAAAATGCCACAGAAGACGACGTGTTGAGATTGTTGTTCTTCATATAGTGTATCCACTTGTTCCAGTAATCCTCAGTCAATTCCAATCTTGGTGCAAGATATTTCAAAATACTACTAATCTCTGGTGAGTCAACTCTGATGGCGTCAAACACGTTATCCAGAACTGTCGATGGTAGATCATATTCAATCTCAAGCAGCACGTTGAGTAAAGACAAGTAGGCCATAACGATAAATGGTGGATCCCTGTGATGGTTGATCTTGGCTGAGTTGAAAATTGGAATAATGTCCTTCAAAATCTCACGATTTGTCAAGAGAGGGATTAACTCGGAAAGGGCAATGAATGCGTTAGAGGGCTTCCTGGAAGACTTCGAAATGATCTTGGAGATTATCTGATCTCTCAAATTAGGTGGCTCTGGAATTAACAGAGTCCTTAATGCCTTTGACGATAGTTTGGAAAGATCGTTGTCCATATTGTACACATTCTGAGACAAGAAATCAGTGAAGTTTTGTTTCAAGTGCGGGAAAAGTTCCGTAAGTTTCTCTGGTATGTTCAGATATGATCTTTCCAAGGATCCTAAGTCGATAAAATCCAGTACTTCAATGACCCTTATACTTCGCACGGAGTTCAGTTCACCATCATCAGGGTAAAAGTGAGCCCACGTAGAGCTACCATGACGACCAACAAGCTCTTGCAAAGCAGCAGTGGCAGATCTTCTTATGATAACCGCCTTATCGAAGCAACACACCATCAACAAGTCAGTGAAAACGCACATTGCCACTTGTGGATCCAACGTCTTTTTCTGATATTTGGCCAGAGACCACGCAATGAAATTGGACGCGTCACGAATGTTTGCACCAGAAATGTGTGTGATTCGAGCTTGTTGGAAGAAAAATGTCTTGTGTAAAGTCTTGACCAAGCTGCCAAACCCTTGATAGTCGATCAAATCCAAACGGAGGAGTTCGGCCAGGGTTAGCAGATACGTGTGAAGTCTGTCGGAATTAACCATTTCAAAGGATTCATTTGTAAGTTTCTCAGTGTTTTCAATGAGATCTAGCATCAAGTCAATACCAAAGCAATGATCGATCCTTGTGAGCATTTTGGAGTATTGTCTTGCTACAGTGAATCTGGTGTCAGTGTTCTTGCTAGCAAAATGATCCTCAAACCACCCCACGATATCTTCTTGTCCTTCAACGTCATCGGCAGTGTACAAGTTCGATGCAAGCTTTGCCAGGATCTTAGCGAACAAGTCAATATTCTTCTCAGTGGTATCCTCAATGAACAGTCTAACAACTTTTGGTGTAATCTCCAAAGTCCTCCCTGTTGGGTCCTTATGCAGTGCGACATTGAAAGCGAGTAAGTAGCCCTGTTTCTCCACATCATCCATCGCTTCAAAATTCTCAATCATCTGCATAATAAATTGTTGGTACAAATCGTCGCAGTCAGACCTCATAATCAAAGAACCAAGCAGTCTGGCTCCCAATAACTGTAGTGGTCCCGATTGGCCCAACTGAGCGGACCCGATCTTACATAGCTGATCCTTCGTGTCTTCATTGAATGTCTCCAGCTTGAACGGGGCCAGGACAAGAACTGTCAGCCAGCACAGTAGAAAATACTTCTCGTGCCAATGGATATTATGGGATGAGAGGAGTTTCGATGTAAGTTGAGGGATGAGATGGACGTCTGTGTGGAAGTAGTTGAGCATTTTCTTTGATCCAACAATCTTTGAGAGCGTATAGAACACTTCTGTCAATTGCAATACACTGTGACTATGCATATATGCGGTGGATATTGTTGTGACGTAATTTCCTAGCTCATTGTGAAGGAGTTGTGGAACGGGCTGGAACTGATGGATGTCTGATAACAGACTCTGGAGATGTTCGGGATCTGCTTTATCAGTGGCCAGCTTTTGCAAATTCAGAGCGATATTTGCGTGTAGTTCTTTTGCGACTTTCGCTACTCGTAGCTCGTCTACTTCCATTGTATGTTAGTTCTGGCCCTACGGACCAAGACTCTAGATGATGGAGACACACAGGAGTCAGTTTTAACAATTGCAGATTTTGTTTTGTTTTCAGACGCGTCCGATGAGCTTTCGCGATCTTTGTGGAATGAAAACTACAATGGGCACAGTGCCCGATCAACTATGTAATCATGAAATATTTGAAGATTTTTTTGAGAGACCCACAGAAATTATGTTCGTAGATTGATGATTTAAGTGCGTTGTGTTTCGTAATGTCCTCGTTTCTGCTTTTTATGTCCTCAAAGCTTAGAGGATATCTGATTGTACTCCTCCATCAACATGTCAAAGCTCGAGTCGAGAGTTCTGTATCGGCCACCAAGAGAGTAGTAGTTCTGGGTAGTGCAGTTTCTTGCCTTCTTGTAAGCCCATGTGCGACTCAGGTGCTTGTAGTGGAAGTCGTGGTGAATGGGATTATCGAAGCAGATGAGCGTGGGCTTTGGCTTATAAGTCTTGCAGAAATGGTCTTTGGTAGCATGGTGTGTCGACTTGCACGTGAGCATGAGTGCGTATTCGTCATTCTGTTGGATGTGTTTGATGAGCTCTTCGGAGATGATCTCGATGGGTAACTTGTCAAGCATCGTAGTACACTATCAGATTTGAAGGCGTCTAAACTGGGGTAAACCATATAAGTGGGAGCAGAAGAAGCAACTGTCTTAGGGTAAACAGTGCAGAGAAGGAATGAAGTAGTAGAATAAAGACAATATGGTCTTAAATATCAACCAAGTATGAAAACCATTTTTCCAATGTGTATTTATGTTTTCCATAGCGCACCCACTTGTATTTATTAATCGGGTGAAAACAGGTGTTAATTTTTTTGGGGTGTTAAATGGGTGTCATTTATGCATTTCCCAACGGGCAGGATCCTGCATTTGGGGTACTAAAGCCACTAAAACTTAGAAGCTAATATAAAGGAGAGTTGATCCTTTGGAAACGAGTTAAAAGTTGAGTTCAGTTAAAGAATATAAATCCCTGATCTTTGCCGAATGCTCTGATCTTGCCAGCTTCCCCTGTTTAAAAAAACACAAAAATTAAACACAAAGGCTGAATTAAATGCAGTCCCCGCCGCCGTTGAACCAAAATGGTATAGCCACTACCGGAAGGGATCTTTAGTCTTTCGCACCAACAACTTTCTCGAAGATGGTAACCTGGCCGAGTGGTCTAAGGCGCCAGGTTAAGGTCCTGGTCTCTTCGGAGGCGTGAGTTCGAACCTCACGGTTATCACTATCATAAAATTATTTTTTTCTCATATCTTTGGGAGAACACCTGGACACCAATTAGTGGTATAGTGGACAATACAAACCGAACGAGGGGGTTGCAAGTTCGAACCCCACCAAATGCAAATTCGGGAGTGCTTTTTCAACACAAGTCCACAGGTTCAATAAAAGCCTCAACTTTATGGTTCAACCGTTCATCACAGCTCACACACCCCATAATCTGCTAACAGGAGTTTATGAGCGACTGCATAGCCACCAGATAATTGCTCGATCATGAAGATCAGTGGAGAAGGACAGATTAGGTAGTTTGGAAAGCAACAGGGTTGACCAGGTAACTCACAACAGGAGCTTGACCATCATCTGTAAAGAAAAAAATTGTTTCGATCTTATTTAATTCAACTTCTATCATTTATTTGATTAATCAGCATATATAAACTTTTCTTCGATCGCACGTTTGATCTGCCCAATCACATGGGGATTGGTGCGGCAACAACCACCCACAATCTTCACGTCTCCAATCTTAAACAGTTGTTCCACGTACTCTTCCCATGTTATAGTCTTCTTTGATGAATCCTTAACCCAATCTCTCCCCACGTACAACTCTCCGGAGTTTGGATACACTACAAGCCCTTTGTTCAACGGCTTCAGCTTCTTGAGCCAAGACAGAGAGCTATCAAGCGGGAGACAATTGACTCCAATTGCTACACAGTTCTCTTTGGTCTTAGCGAGGGTCTCTGAGATGTCTCTCACAGAAGTTCCGTCTGCCAGACCATCCTCTTTCACGCTCATACTCAAATAGTACGGCTTTTCGATGCTCGCCATCATTTCTATCAACACCTCCAGCTCCAATCTATTTGGGATCGTTTCCAGTGCAATAACGTCAACTCTCTCATCTTTTACAAGGATCTGGAGTCTCTCCTCGTGAAACTTCTTGATTCCTTCTGCAGTTATATCACCATAATTACCTGTGTACTCTGCGCCATTAGCCAACGAAGCACCATATGGACCAACACTTCCCGCAATGAAAACCTCATCACTGTTTATACTCTCCATCTTGGCCTGGTATGCGAGCCCAATGCTCTTCTGGATACAATCAGCATAGCTCACTTCTGGGAAATACATGACTAGCGACTCCTTTGCGGTCTGATAAGTCGACGTCTGAATCAACTCTGCTCCGTTTGCAATGTACGACTTGTGAATATCCAATATGGTTTGTGGTGATACAACAACAGTGTGTGTGGACCACAGAGCATGTTCTTGAGATTCTGCAGGTAGAAGCGTTCCCAGTGCACCATCAAGTACGACTGGCTTCTGTGATTTCAAACGTTCTGTGAACGACATGGCTGCTGAACAGTCGAAAAGTTGGAGTAGACGTCGGAGTTTTGTAAGGATGAGTCCTGTACATGTGCTTTTCGCGCTTTCTCGAGTTGAGCTATACAATGAATTGAGGATTCATACGACGAAATCAGGATTGAAAGATAAGTAGATAAAAAGAAATACAAATGTAGAGGAGTCCAGCTCCGAAAAAAGAAAGATTGATAACCACTACCTAAGACCACAATAAAGTCAAGATTCGCCATCCTCTCAAAGGCTTGTTCGGTGGCTCTGGGTGATCCTCGGCATCCTTAAACAGCACCTCCAATTGAACTTCGTGTGGTCTCCAAAGTCTGGTGCCTTTGTAGAACTTCCAGGAGAAGTAGAGAACAAAAGTCAATGGGATGACGAAGTAAGCGGAGAAGAAGGAAGCAATCTCAAAATGGCCCTTGAGGAAGTTCGTGAATCCACCAGTAAGCAAAAACAAAGAGGAGAAAAACAGCGAGACCCAAGAAGCAACTGGAGTAAATGAAATAGTGTGAGGCAGTCTGGAACGTGGGATACCCTGGACTTTCATAGCCCTTGTCATGCAGATGTGGTTCAAAGAGATCATAATCCACTCTACCAACAATTTCGAGGAGGAAATGTTCTGGAACCAGTTGAACACATTGGCAGCAGATGTGGAGCAGTTCATGTAGGCCAATGGCAGGAAGGCACAAACAACGAGGTTTCCAACCCATGGAACACCCCATCTGTTGGTTTTCAGGAAAATCTTAGGGGCCTGGCCCTTAACTGCCAAGGCAAAGAACAAGCGAGCACAGTGAACGACACCCTGATTACCAGCCGAGAAGGCAGAGGTCAAAACACCGGCATTGACAATATGAGGAAGGACTTTGATATTGGCCTCCTTCATGGCAACAACAAATGGTGAAGAGGAGGCGTTACCAGAAGAAGTGGCAATATCCGGGTTGTTGGAAGGTACAATAAGACCGAGACAGAAGGCAGCACCACACATCAGGAACGTGACTCTGTAGAATACACGCTTGCATGCAGTAAAGATGGTCTTTCTTGGGTACTCAACCTCGGCTGCCAAAGAAGGAACACCTTGTAAACCACCAAATGAGTAGACAGCACCCATCAAAGCCTTCCAGAAACCAACAAATCTACCCTTTGGACCTGGGAAGATGTAGTCAACCATAGGGCCCGGGTCCCTCCAGTACTGGAACCCAATGGACTTACCGTTTGGACCACCGCCACAGGTAATTACCAGAGAAGTGATCATCAGACCAACAAGCAATGAGATCTTGATCATGGCAAAGCCAAACTCAATCTCACCGTAGTATCTTATGTTGAAGGAGTTGAACAGGGCAATAAGAATGATGATAATAGTAATCCAAATGGCCTGGGACAGATCAGACCAGTAAGAAACGATCACCGCGGCAGCGGAAACTTCACCAGGAAGAATTGAAGACCACACAGAGATCCAACCAAATGAAAACCCGAGAGCAGGGTCAATGAACTGCTCAATATGACGCACAGCAGCGGACGTGGCAGGCATCAGTGATGCGCACTCGGCCATGCAACACTGATTGAGACCCACAATAACACCAACGACACAATAGGCAAGAAAGCATCCCAGTGGACCAGTCTTTGCAAGAACGCCTCCAGAAGACAAGAAGATACCAGTACCAATCGTAGAGACCAGGGCAATCATCTGTAAATGACGCTGCTTCAAGGAGTTGTCCAACCGGGATCTATCTTGGCCAAACACCTCTTTTTCCTCCTCGTCCATGTCCTGAATCTCCCTAAACGATCCCATCTCAGCAACCTCAACGTCATCAAAGGCACCTCCCTTCTCACTAAAGCTGGACTTTTCAGCATTATCGGAGTGACTTCTTGATGACAGGATAACCTCGACGGTTCCTTTTTCATATGGGTTGTCTTTGACCATACTTATTACTTATGTGGGTAACTGTGTGTACCAGTAGAGTTATATATAGTTAAAGAGCCGCTGGTACAAGAAGGTAGAGTCACTGGAGTCTTTGAGAGGAGTGTGTTCAGGGAGTAATATAGATATATATATATGTCAAAGCACACAGCTATCTCAGAGTCATGTTTGATAAAGGGAAAGGGGTATATTGTTTATTGTCTTCTCCTTAGTAATAGTCAACCGTGGCCGATTTTTCGGACTATCTTCCTTATTAGGATTAGTGGTTTTCCAGTTAATCAGATACTTATCTTTAAAAAGTGAGATAACAGAGTACTTTATCGTCTTAAAGCCGTGATCCTTTCTCTTGGCACAAAAGTGCATAAACATGGAGAGGAAAACGGGACAGTTACGCCAAAATGGACAATTGGCCGGGTTTTGACATGAAAATAATACGGACAATTACACTGAAATGGATGTGCCAAGGAACTTTGATTTCTAGGCTTCTTAGCAGCAGAAGTGGTTCTCGAACATTTGAAGCCCCCTTTTCCTGAAGATTAAGCGATATCACTGGAGTGTCTCTTTGGTTCTATCGAAGACACTGCGCAGTGAGTGTGCTTTTAGTTGGTAATAGTGAGTTCAACAATAGAAGTGATTGATTCTTTCTTCTCTCTCATAATGTTGTGTGAAGTTAGAAGAATAGTGGCTCTTTTTTCTCTCTCTCTCTCTCTCTTTGCCCCTGTTAATACTTTAATCCATTGCCAAAGAGATAAAGATAAGGGAACTTTAAATACGTCGCGCATTTTGTATGTCAGCTGTGCACATCCCGCAAATATGTGGTGTTTCAGCCAGTCGAAAGACCCCTTGTTGCAAGAAAAAAAGAAAAAGGGGGACCCTGTTAAAATTTATCAGCTTGAAAGCATCTGGGCTTCAGAAAAACAACGCAAATTGTTCTTGTTATTAGTAACCATATCACCTGGCTTGATCGGACTTCTGATTCTCTCTGAGATGTGATTCAGTGCCATCTATAGATAAAGATGATAAGAACACGATGCGCACAATTAGTAAAATCATGTCATTAGCTCAAACATCTCACATAGATAAGACTTCTCACTAAGATGTAACATTCCACTGGTGAGATAAGTAAGACCTCCATGGTGACTATGTTTCTATATATTACCTAAAGAATGATAACCCTCATACCAAGGCAATAAAGGTAATTATATGGGTATCATAGAGCCAGGTAATACGTGTTAGCTTAGACTCCCGTTGTACTTTCAACTCCAATGAAGCAAGTATGAGAGCATTTGTTCCTCCCCAGCACCAGTAGTCTAAACATATTGAGATCTTCCCATATATTCAGTGATCTTTGTAGTTTATACTACATTGTATATAAACCAGGACACCCGAACACCTTTGAAAACACCTGGACATTTACCTGTAAACATCCGAACACCACAAACGACTTCAAACTTTACTAAATTACCAAACACAGTTAGAAACGACATATTTATAGGGTGTCATTAAGTTTTAGTTATAAAGCCTTTAGTGACGTTCCTAATGGCCTAGTTACCTTAATCAGATCTTCTAGATTTTGTATCACAATAAGTAAATTGAAGAATTTACAAAGATTTTTACAAATGTTCAGAGAATAAAAATAGCCGAACAAATCTCAGACTGAACGAAACTTCAGTTTCTTTCCCCTTTTTTCTCCCCTCCCCTCAACTAAAGAAATGAATAAGAAACTCTCATTATAGTTGAAAAAAGATCTATTAACGATTTAATTACCCAGATATGCACTCTCCAACTTCAAATGTTGTAATTAATAATTATATCTGTCAAACCCCATCGTGACATCTGCTATTCCTTTTTTTTCTTTCTTTTTTTCTTTCAACAACGGAAGTCCGCACTCTCGAACGGCGCTCAAGAACGGCTGTTAATTTGACACTTTTCTTTTAGTGAAAGAGGCAAACATGCACGGCATTTAAGCTTAAACCTCATTTATTTCTCACGTTAGGTATACAGTACCAAAAAAACTGGAAGGATGCAAAAACTGTGGCGTCTGAGTTGATTAGGGAGGCCATAATGTTTTTACTGACACCACCATATTACGCCATCCAAGTGGTGAACCTCCTCATCTTCTACAATCCTATGCATTAAAAAAAGAATAAAACCAGACAGGATGGTTCTTTTCTCATCTCTTGACACTAATGCTAACAATTAGTACACACAAAACTCTCAAAGACACATCCACTTCATGATGTCTGACAAAGATGTTGAGAAACTTAGTGTGGAGTCGTCCGCTTCTTCAGTACATGAGGGAACGGTCAATTCTCTCAATCGTTCGTTAACACCCCGTCAAATCTCCATGATCTCCATTGCTGGTATCATCGGTACCGGTTTATACCTGGGTACTGGATCTTCTCTCGCCAAAGGTGGTCCATTATCACTGCTATTGAACTATTCCATCATTGGAGGGCTCGTGTATTTGGTGATGTTGGCCCTTGGAGAGATGTCCGCCTTCATGCCCATTGCAGGATCGTTTTGTTCATTTGCTCGGAAGTTTGGCAGTGAATCTTTTGGTTTTGCCATTCTGATAAACTACTGGTTCAATGACGCCGTCAGTGTTGCTTCCGACCTAACAGCTTTGCAGCTTGTTATGCAGTACTGGACCGATTTCCACTACTGGATTGTCTCCCTCATATTTTGGGTCGTTCTGCTGATGCTCAACATTTTCCACGTCAAGTTCTACGGTGAGACAGAGTACTGGTTGGCTCTCCTGAAAGTGGTCGCCATTATTGCATTTTTCATTGTCAGCATTGTGGTCAATGCTGGCCACAACTCTCAACATGAGTACATTGGATTCAAGTACTGGAGCATGGGCGATGCGCCATTCGTTGATGGCTTCAAAGGCTTCTCCAAGCTCTTTGTGACTGCTTCTTTTGCATTTGGTGGTACCGAGAGTATCACCATCACTGCTGGTTCAGCCAAGAACCCGATACACTCAACCAAGATTGTCACAAGCACAGTCTTTTACAGAATCATCATCTTTTACGTGTTCTCAGTCTTCTTCATTGGCATGAACGTGCCTTATAATTACCCAAACCTGGCTACCAAATCTGTCATAACATCTCCATTCACCATTGTCTTCCAAGAAGCCGGATCCAAGGCCGCTGGTTCTTTCATGAATGCGGTGATCTTGACATCGGTCCTCTCAGCTGGGAACCACGCCTTGTACGCAGGGTCGATGCTTGCTTACACACTGGGAACTGATGGCTACTTGCCTAAGTTTTTAACGTGGAAGAACCGTTATCAGACTCCATATGTCGCCGTCTTAATCACATGGTTCGCTGGTGGCTTGTGCTTTGGCTCATCCTTTGTCAGTGCCGGTGAGCTCTGGACATGGCTCCAGAACATTGTTGGTGTTTCTAACCAACTGGCATGGCTGTCTATCGGAATTACATCCATTAGATTCAGACGCGGGTTGAAGAAACAAGGTAGAACACATGAGTTACAGTTTAAGAATTGGACATACCCCTACGGACCATATTTTATTGTCGTCTTTACAACATTTATTCTGTTGGTCCAGGGATGGAGTGCCTTCTCTCCATGGAGCGTGTACAACTTCTTCCAGTCATATTTGGAGCTAATTGTTTTCCCTGTTACGTTCATCCTCTGGTACCTGTTCTATTACATTAAGAACCGCAAATGGGACAAGTTCATTAGTGTGGATAAGATGGACTTTGATACGGATCGGTACTATGAGACTGAGGAAGAGAAAACTGCTAGATTAGAGTTCGAAAATTTGAGAGGACTGGCTAAACTGAAAAGAGTTCTATATAACTTCTTTGTTTAATGAATTTAATGAGCATATGGATTTAAATCATGGAATTTTTGTTAGCTTGGATTATGTCTACATATATATATTCTTGACACATAGGTGAAGCCTGATTACATAATGAAATGCTAAACGTTTAGTCAGGGAGACGTGCGAAAAATCAACACAGACGTGAGAGACGTATTTTTGATACAGAGAGCTGGAAAGGTTCTCCAATTTAATACCGCAGCAAATCCACTACATCTACCTAATACTTCCATCGGACATTAAACAAAAAGGTGTTCCTTCTCCTTTTTAAGATCCTCGAAAGTCGTCTTTATTTACAATCTGGGTACTGTCACATCAGCCCTCATCTGTGGCACTTGAACCCACAATGAACACTCACGCACAAGTTCTCCCTTCCGGTGCTGTTGTACGACCTTTGGCTGATACAAGGACAATCTCCAAAACTCTATCTAATACTACAAATACTGTTAGAATATCTGAGGCGAGTCGACGTGACACCACGGACTCAGCTGTCACAGCACTAACACCCAAAGCACCGAGACAGAGGAAAAGACGCGCTCCTGAAGACGATGATGAAGAACTGGAAGTTCTTACTACTCGAATATCCTTGAATGACATTGTATCACAACAAAGAATCACTACATGCGTGAAAAGTCAAAACTGCAATCATCGACAGGCCTTCGATTTGGATTCCTTTTGCAAGATGAACAACATCAGTTCAGAATATTATGACAGAAAGGAGCTCCTCGACTCACGGTACGGATGCGTGCCATTGCCCATTGAAACGACAGCGTCCTCATCCAGGGGATCACGAGATTCAAGTTTCGAGATTATCAAACAGAGATTTCAAATCGAACTAAAAGCTGGAAAGTCTTTGACACAAATTGGTCATTTGCGGCTTACGAGGAAGAAGAAGGACTCAAAGTTGTTGCGATGCCCGGTTTGTAATATAGTATTTGCATCCCCAGATCTTATTCACGATGACTTCTTGGCAACCATGCTGAAACACGTTCCTCCTGGTGTGGAAACTGTTGAGATTGATGAGCATAATGTTGTCTCTGTTTTAGAGACAAAACAGCCCTATGAAATCGGGGAGGATGTTGTGACTCTGAGTGATGAGGGGGATCCAGATGATGATCAAGTCCAACTTTTAGATGAAGTCACATCCAAGCCAAGAAGGAAGAAGGTTAAACTCTTTAGTGACGAAGACTCGGATGATCCTTATCACCTGAGTGAGTTCTTCGAGACAGAAGAAAGTGGCGATGAGTTCTTTCAGGTTGAAGGGACGGCAGATGATCCAGTTGTCATTGACTGACACTTTTGTACCAGGGGACAGTACAAGTTAACGACGTTTACGAATACATAAAAAAAGAAGAATAAAGATGCACTTGAAATGCAAGGGGCGTATACAGTTCATTAAACGAGCTTTTAAAATGATATCAAGCCTGTACTTCTGGAGAAGGAGATGCTAGTGTTTGGTGTTGGAAAGAATCCTGGCCTTTTCTGACTAGAACCTCCAAGTAGTTAGATGGAACATATCCTGTCTTACCAGCTCTTGTACGAACTCTCCACCATTTAGATTCCTTGCCAGAAGGATCAGATTTACTCAAGATGGCAACGAGATCACCTTCCTTTAGCTCAATTTCGATCTGTGGATTCTCAGGGACAAAATGGTACAAAGCACGCGCAAAGTCAATTTTGTTAACGTCCAGCGGCTGCTGTGGCTGGCCAGGAAGCATACCGGGTAGCTGGCCCGGCATGGCCATGTTTCTCTGCTTCGCCAGATGGAAAACGAGCTTCTTTAAGAGAATGGGAGTACCAATGACCATGGCAAGGAAGATAAGTAGTGGCTTCAGTGAGATACGTTTTGTGGAGCGAGATGCTTCGTGCTGTTGCTTACTCTCAAATTTTGCAAACTCCTTGGCATCGATCTTCAACTGCTCTTTGAAACTGGTCCCTGTTAGCTTGGCCAGAAGCTTCTTGCAGTACTTGATCAATGCAAATATACCAAGAAATGATCCCAAGGCGTTTTTCAAATTGCCAAACTGTTCTGCGACACTAATCATAGTGAAAAAGGAAGAATGCGTAGCCATATAAGTAGCTTCCAGCATTTGCGCAAACCCACCAAAGGCACCGATAATGCTCTCAATCAGCTGGAAGGTTGCCTGTGTGCTTTCAGCAAAACCATTGCCACCTTCACCGTTGATACCTCCCATACCCATTCCTCCATATCCACCCATTCCTCCATACATTCCTCCATATCCACCATAACCACCCATACCTCCGTACATACTTCCATAACCACCCAAACGAGAACCGTACATCGAAGAACCGTACCCACCTAAACCTCCCATACCCATTCCCGAATACATTGATGACCCATATCCTCCGCCATACATCCCACTGTTTCCATATAACGATGATGACGCACCCGTATCATAAGAGTAAGGGGTAGACGTAGCAGCATCTGTCAACGCCTGTGGTCGATCAGGCAGCGTCGCTGGTTCTGCGTCAGCGTGTATGTGTTGTTGTTGAGACTTGATCTCAGTTGATTGGCCCGAAGCCGCTGGTCTCGTGTTAGTTTGACCGTTTGTTGGGTTTGAGTAGAGTGAGTCCGAGTGAAGAAACATACCAGCTGCTGAAGTTCCAGAGGATACTTCCCAGGGTTTTGGTCTTGGTGCTGCCATCTAAGCTGTACTGGTTTGTGTGACTGAGCTGATAAGGGAAGTCCGTCGACTGTTCTTGTGGGGTAAAAAAAAAAGGAGAAAAATTTCGGAAGAGTAGTTGCTTTGTAACTGTGTTCAAGACTTGATCTCCTTGATGGGCTCTTTCGTTAATGTCGTTTATACGGCGGTGGGTTTTTCAGATGTTCAATAGAGATTTGTGAATGTGCAGGCGGTGTGGAGAGAGATGATGCTTTTCCTTCCTTTTGCCTCGGTCTTTCCCAGCCGCGCTGAGGAAAAAAATTCGCGGATCTTTGTGCAATAGCTTACATAATCAACACCATTTCAAAATGGTAAAAAACTAAGTTGGACGAGTTGGGAGTCGAACCCAAGACCTTCTGCATGCTAAGCAGACGCGCTACCAACTACGCCACACGCCCTTAGTTGAGTATCTTTTTGACTGAAGTTTGTTGGGCAGAAAAGAAAACGTCACAGAAATCCGTGTGTCGATTACTTCCTGAACCATGTATACTCTGAGATTGAGGAACTTTGCTGAGATGATAAAGAATTTCATATGTGGCACGAGGCCAGTTGACATGACGGTATGCCGATAAATAGTTGTACAACCAAACCAGTCCTACGATCGGAGTAGAACGAACATTGGGGATTGAAGGGCTTATGACGATTTACCACTGAAACTATATCGGCTGCGCTCCCGCCGCTGCTCCGAAATGGTAGTAAAGGGACAGTCACAAAGAGTGGAAGAGAGCGTGAGTAAGTCAAGATACTGCTGTGGTACCATCCCACTTTTTTGCTGTACGTATAATTGTTGATATAAAAGCCTCGTTCACAAAAAATCGGGCTAGTGACAGATTCTGTTGCATAAAGATAAAACTGCTGAGTAACACTGGATCTGACGATTGTAGATGTATGGTGTTTCCGTTGAACACAAGGAGAGGAAAACTAGTGATATTTAGCTTAGAAATGTATATATTGTCCGTAGTATATAAAAACGACAGAATAGGAGGCCGTTGGTCAAATATAGGGTTTGGGTGGGGGTAATATCGTCAGTTCATAAAGTTAAAGAGGGATGAAGACCATCACTTGAAGGGGAAGGGAAGACAAACAGCAGTCAGATCAATGTGTCAACTTCGGAAATTAAGGAAAGACCGGTTTTGATCTTCACCTTGTTTCTTTGTGATCGAGCCAACGTTCTAAGAACTCGTTTATCTCTTTCGTTGGAGGCTAACATCTGTTGCCTCTCTTTAGTCAGAGTCTCGTTTTGTGATTTCAAGCTTCTGATAGTATACAGCAAGTCTTGTAGCAAGTCTGTGTTTAAACTTTGCTCTATCGGTGATTGCAAATCCTTTTTAGTGTCACCTTGGGTAGTATTGTTTGTCCTTGGTGATGACATCGGCGTGGTTTCTGCAGTGCTGCTGGTATCATCAGGTTTTTCCAAGTGCGTGGCATCCATTTCTTTCAGCTCTTCCTTCAACCTCGTGGTTTCACGGCTCTTCATGTCCATGCTTGTCTTGTGTATCAGTTTCAGCTTGTTGTACGATTGGGTCGCATCAGCGAGCTTAACCTCCAGATCTTCACACTGCTTTACAGTCTTTGATAGCTCCTTATCCTTCTCTTCCAGTTGCTTGACTAGTTCATCCATAGACCCCTCTTGTTCAGACTTGAACAAGTCTAACTGTGCCAGAAGCAGTTCATTCTCAGCCTTAAGCTTGACGTTCTGCATCTCAACAAGCTCTAGCTTCTCGAGTTCAGCCCTCATGGCCACAAGTTCCTGTTCAAGATCAGCATTGTGCCTTAATGTTTCTGTCCACTCACTGTTCTGACTTGTCTCCGGGGTAGCGAACCTGGCAGTGTCCTCGAATATGATCTCGGAAGACGTTGGGGAGTACACTCCAATGCTCCCTCGTTCGCCATCAGTATGTTCAAAAGAGTCCCTCCATAAAGAACCCTGTGGTGCCATTGGCTGTGAAGCAGAGAGCAGTGTCCCTGTAGAACGTGACTGGTGCTCGTTTTCGTACAGCTGTTGAGGTGGTGCTTGCAGCTGTCTGTTGAGCGAGTTCGAGCTATGGTAGAAACGAGGCGGTTGCTGGTAGTTCGTGGACTTCATGGACATACGTTGCTGGGGCTGGAGTGACGGCTGTTGGAGGGGCAGGTTCTGTGTGAATCGGTGCTTCCTGTTGAAGTCCTCAAACGTCTTTTGCATCCCGGTCTTGTGGTGTTTCTTCTGCGAGAGAACCGAGAGCGAGGTATTCTTAAGGCCATAGCCATCCTTACGTGGAGAATCAATAACAGCAAACTGGTTCATGGTGGTGTGGTCTTCCTCTCTTTCTCTGTCTCGGTCTCTCTCTATCCCTTCCTTCTTCCTTCTTAAACCAGTTACTTTAGAGAAATCAGAGCGCTAAGTATTTCAAAGGTCTGGCGCGACGCGTCTCGCTTCTGGAAAGGGTAGCGAAAATACGCTACAAATACGGGCTCTCCCTACGAACGCGTATTGTCGCTCAGTCCTCCAATTAAATTATTCGACCTCAGGTAAAAGAGGGAGAGAGGGGCAGTGGACGGGTAATCCGGCATTTCCTGTTTAGTATATGAGTTAAAAATAAAAACTTCAACATCAATTAACTAAAAGGAAATTCTAAGAGTTCTTTGGGCCAAATCAAAAACAAGTAACATCCTATCAACACATAATCAAGATCATTACGCCAGGCTAGATCTCAGCTTTCTTTGTTCTCTTGACTCCAACTGAACCAGTTTCTTGGATTGTAGTCTTTGGCTGGTTCTGTATCCTTTGGACCTGGCTTTGATGTCCATTGCATTGGCCTTCTGATCATCACCTAAATTTTGTAGTAAAATGCTCTGTCTCGTATCATCTGAGCTATCCGCTGCATCGTCCAGACCCTCATCTGTGTCATCATCATCTTCAACATCTAGTGCATCAATGAACTCCTCGTCTTCTTCTGGATCCGTGACTGAAGAAGATCCAGATGTAGTGAGGAGATCGTCATATGCTTCTTCAGCCGAGCCATTCAGCTTCTTTGGCGATCTATCCCGAGACTTTAAATGATTAGTAGAAGTGGAGCCCTGATCATCATCATTTTCGTCACCAGTCATTATTTTTTTCTTATGGTTTATTCTTCTTCTGTTTATCTCCATACCTGGGTAACATATTGCAAATGAAGTTTCATCAAGGTCCTCATCATTTCGATCCATGTCTTCTTCATCAAAGATCTCACCCAATGTCTGAGCTTCAAGGTCTCTAGAATCCTGAATATCGTCTTTCAAGAAACTGGCCAACAGCTCAATGCTTTTCTTCATCGGGTCAGGTTTATCATCGATACTTCCATTAGAACCGTTGGCATTGATAGTCACTGTTTCCACAGATGATGGACCAACTTGATTGATACCGCAAGATGGACCAAAAATAATTGGTTTCCACAAGAGAGCATCGGGGTTTAGCTTGACATAATCTTTCTTCTCCCATCTATCAATAATAGCATCCAAAACAACTGGATCAATGCGGATGGCATAACGACCCGTGGTGGGATCTCTCAACAATGCTTTACACTGTTCCAAGCCGACAACAATATCTGACGGGATCATACCAGTTAGGCTTGCCAATTGTTTGATCGAGACAGACAACGAGTCAAAATCCAACAGCTCCTCTGAGCGAGAATAAAGCTGCTTTAAAGCATACGCAACATGGATGGTCCAATAGTTCCTGTAACTGAGCAAACCCAACTCACTCAATGGCTTCTCTGGTGTGCCTTGCTTGAACTCACGACGAGAGAGAAGATAGGAGAAGTCCATTAGTAAGTTACCATAGCCATTTCTTTGATATATCGGCAATGTTAAGATACAACTGACATTGTAGTTAGTGGAGTTGAGCTTCTCTTTGGAAAAGTACCCCACAAAATGATGATGCTTGGTGACAGGGTCAATCTCAGTGAGAACATAAAACATGAATGGTTCAACATCATAGTATAGAGTTTTGGAGTTCAAGAACAATTTAGCTAGAAGACACAAGTTTTGACAGTATATCACACTCTTTCGGCCATCAATCTCAAAAATGGAGTTGTCATTGTGACGGTAGATCTCATTGCCTGGTGGATGAAACAAATCGCATTTGAGTTTGTGTCTGTGCAAAATGTACTTGGATGGCATATACTTCAAGCAATACTCACAAACGTAGAGAACTTTGTTCCTGCTGTATTCCTCTGGGTATGGTGCAGTGTACCATGTTTGAATCTCATAGTCTCTGAACTGGATGAAGCGGATCCTCGACGACTGCAAGTATGTATCTTCATTGTTCTCTTCCTCACAGTCTTGATCCATGATAACGGAGTTATTTCTTATTCTTTCTGGTTCTGATTTCTTTAATAACTTCTTGAACAGCACACGATCCTCCCTCGTTGGGGTAGTCAGATCATTTACCGCGGATGCCTTGGGAAGTGCTCCCCTGTACAACAATTCATCCTCTGATTCCATATCCTCCATATCGTCATCTTCCTCATCAACGTTGAAATCATCCATCTCATGATCAGCAATGTCCCGGACTTCCGATTTTCGTAATGGTGATGGTTCTCGGAATTGGAAAAACTTGTCTTTGGCGTACTTGATCTTGATTTGATATTGTTCAGGTTTCTTTGTGACCGATATGTTCGGATTGGACGCCAGAGTAGCCTCTTTGCTCTTAGGGATATTCCTTTTCGGACGAAGACTTCTTGACTTTCTTGAATAGCCGTGAGTGTTAGGTTCAGCAGTTGAAGAGCGTGATCGTGATGCGGTAGTTGATGATGCCGATAACAGAACATTCATATTGTACGACGACACCTCATGCCCCCTTTTTCGTAGGCTTCTCCGACTGTTCTCATTTTCAGCTTCCTTAGCAGCTCGTTCCAAGAAGCTATTGTACTCTGTATTATCTGGGATGACTAAAGACCTCAAAATGCTTCGTCTCCGCTTGTCAATCCTCTCCTGTTGTTCGGGTGAGAAATTCCTCGTAGGAGTCTTAATGTTCTCTTTCTGCGAATTTGGGGCATGTGTGGTCATCCCTATGATACTGAAGGTTACCGCCGAGTAGTGAAATGAGCGACCACGCACGGCTTGTTGTTCTCCACACAGCGAGGGGTGTTGTGTTGAGACGAGAGCCGCAAAAGAATGGCAATGGCTTGAAAAGAGTAAGAACCGTACTGAGAAATCAGCCCACCGAATTTGGTAGTGCAGAGACTTGGAGCGATATGGAGAACTGAATGGTGGGTTTGCTTGATTTGACGCGGTTTTTTTTTAGTTACAGCTAATTTCCTAACTTTGAAGTGTCCCCAAAAGGAAAAGATCACGAAGATGGAGGAGCGTGCCGCCGCCGCGCGCGCGTGGCGTGTGGTATGGGCACCGTAGTTTATAATAAACTGAGTTTAAGGATGAGTTTCAGTGAAGCCATTGCCTTGATCAGAGAGTATTTTTTCTTTTTCTTTCAAGCACTTGTAATCTCAGATCTAACTCATAACTCCGTGACTTCAAACAGAAGATTGTCCCCACAGCGCAAGTGGTGGCCTTGGAAGTAGACATCCTCTCAAAGTTTTCTAATATTCTCTGACTGAAGGGGGGGACGAAAAAAGTGAGGTTTCAAAAGTCCATCTTAACCCACCTCTTGATAACTTCCTTGATGTCAGACCAATACTCCACAGAGGAATCATCTACGAGATGCTTCTACGAAAACAGATACTGAGGAAGAAATCTACACTATCAACACATCACATATTCTCCAAAAAACCGCTACACAAACCACCGGTGGACATCATTCCCACTCATGTCCTTCTTCAAGACCTTGGATACGTCAACCAACCTTCAGCAGGAACTGCTCATTGGCTCCCACTGGGTCTCCGTGTTCTCCGCAAAGTCGAGAACATTATAAGAACACGCATGAATGAGATTGGGGGCGAAGAGTTTGCATTGTCGAGTCTCAGTGGCCGTGCACTTTGGGAGAAGACTGGAAGATGGGGAAACACCGAGCTATTCAAAATGAAGATCAACGATAAGGATTCCGAGGATTTCTGTCTTGCACCTACACATGAGGAGGAAATCACAGAACTGCTCAAAAATGCTGGGGTAACTCACAGAAGCTTGCCGGTGTTGACTTATCAGATTACACGGAAGTACAGATTTGAGAAGAGACCTAGAGGAGGCCTTCTGAGAGGAAGGGAATTCTTGATGAAGGATGCCTACTCGTTTGATAAGGACAAAGAAAGCGCATTGGAGATGTTCAATAAGGTTAATGGTGCTTATTGGAAGATATTCACGGACTTGAAAGTTCCATTTGAGAAGGCCATTGCTGACAGTGGTACTATTGGGGGAAATTTGAGTCACGAATGGCATTTTGTTCATGAGAATGGCGAGGATCTGTTGTTCAAATGCGACAAATGCTCATATGTGTCGAATGTGGAGAAAACTACCTCGTTACCAGAGGAAGGTGACTATGCGGAATTTGCAGATGTGAAGTACGGTTTAACCAGTGATGGTGATACCTTGGTTGCTGCTTATTTCCCAAAAGGCCGTAAATTTGTTGGCAACTTTTTGAAGAATGAAATTGAGGATCTGGATTTTGAAACATTGGAGTTTCCTTCTGAGAAGGTTATTGAGGCTTTTAAGGGAGACGAAGATGAGATGATTCTGAAAAAGTTTGTCCGTGTCATGGATTCAAGAATCTCTGATCGTACAGATTTGCCAGAGTTTCCATTCACTACCTTCCAAAAGAATAACTTTACTCTGATCACTGATGCATGCCTTGTTGAAGCTGTTGATGGAGAATATTGTGATGAATGTGGCGAAGGTAAGCTTCATGGAATGAAAGCCATTGAGGTTGGTCACACCTTCTATTTGGGTAAGCGTTACTCTGAGCCATTGGGTGCCAAATTTGCTTCTCAAGAAAACAAGTTGGTTCCATTCGAGATGGGTTGTTATGGTATTGGTGTAAGTCGTGTCGTTGCTGCTATTGCTGAAATGACCAGAGATGCTGAAGGTCTCGTATGGCCTTCGAGTATTGCTCCTTACGATGTTGCACTTGTCGAGCCTCCTAAGGTTGACGAGTCTTATGCCAAAGAATTCAAGGAGTCACTGACTGGTATGAGAATTATGGAGGACAAGAGAGAGAAGGTGGGATTCGGTGCTAAGATGTGCAATGCAAGAATGCACGGCATCCCTATCATCGCTGTGGTTGGTAAACAGTGGCCATTAGTTGAGTTGGAGATTCGTGGAAAAAGATGGGCCAACAAGGAGCGCTACGCATACGAGGATATGATTGAGGAGAAGGGCAAACTATATCAGTGGACAATGGAGAAGGACGAAAAAGTAGAGAAACACTTTGTTCATAAGGATCGTGTTGCGGAGGTCATCCAAACACTGCTGAAGGATATTTAGACTGTACATAGTTGTCTCTCGAACGCGTTGTATATACGAGATCTACGACTACGATTCGTGTAGTCAAAAATGCAAATTAGCAAACTTTGATAAAATCCTGCCTTCATTAATGTACATTGTTTTTCATTTTTTTCATATCTTATACCGTCATGTATCACAACGGGGGATAAGAGCCACCAGTGACTTTAACCAATCAACTTACCAGTCAGCTTAGCGAGAACGTGCAAGGCGATGACAGAGAAGATGAAACCAACAGCGAGGAAGAGGACAATGAGTGGATCAACTCTCAAACCCTGAGCCTCATCAGTGTAGAGCTTGAGTAAAGAAGCAGTGGACCCACCGAAGCCAGCGGATCTTGTGGAGGTTGGAGTCTGGGCTTGAGCAGCAGCCTTGGCCTTAGCGTTGTTGCGACGCTTCATGTCTGTTCTCTGACCACCTGGAGCTGCGGACTATTTCAGAGAGTTAGTACAAAAAAACAGAACTTCACCAAGGGACAACGAGATATGTGAGTACCACGTACCATCTTGTATTTTATAGGGTTGGGGAGTTTGTAAGGATTTTCTCTTTAGATGATTGAAGGGTGCTTTGTTCGCTGGCAACGTCCAGCCCTTTCACATTTAACACGTACAAATTTCGCGAATCCATTTGATAAGGTGGTAGTTGAGGGTGCATGTCTTGAGATGAGGCCGGGTAACTAGTGATGATCTGGGTAAAGACACTTACGGCTACAACATAAGTGGGGGTATAAATTTCTATTTTCGTTCATAGGTCACATATAGAAGTAAGTATTCGTAGTATCACTGCTAGCACATTGGTTTGAACGATCAGGTACCTGTCAGATGTGTTTGTGTGTGTGACATATATGCGCAGTATTTTTTCTATATCTGCTGATGACCCCTCGAAATCCAAAGTACAGTACAAACTCTCTAGGAGTCAGGACTCTATATTCCTTGATTTGACAACTAGTCTAGCGCTTTGAGAGCTCAAAAACATAACTAACATCTTTTTATTAAAACAACAACACTCTTCGGACACAATTGATAGTTCTGATATAACAATTGAAAGCCAAAACATTTCACATACATGCTGCCCGTACCGCTTACTTTTTCTTGCCTCCGATTCGTTCGAACATTCATTTCTTTCGCGCGCCCTTTTCACAGAAAAATTTGAGGCGGTGGCTCAGTGAATACGCTCTTCATCCCACCACTCAACGGAAAGTCCGACACACACCCAGTTCATTCACCCTGGAAGCTTGACATCTGCCTACACAGAACGTTCACAGAAAGTACTATAGCAAACGTCGAGCACACCGAGTCACCAGAGCCATCATCACAGCTGCTCACGAGACAACGGTACCCACACCACGCCCCTCCTACAACACATATCTCCATGCTATTAAAGCTCAGAGACATTTAAGGCCAGGCGTATTAAACACAATTCCTATCATATTCAATCCCTTTGATCACGAAGCTTACGACAGCTAACGACATCTCTTACGACGAACGATCTTCCCACGACCCACCCAAAAAAATTTTATTTCTATTTCAGCAACATGGACTTGAGACAGTTCACTACTACACCAAGCAACAACTTTGACCAGGATCAGAGACGTACCTCTATCTCGTCAATGTCTTCTGCTCAATCTGGCTATGCGTCCTCTGCTTACGGTGGCGTTGGAAACCAGACCCCGTCTGGCCAGAGATTTAACCAGTCTCACTACTACGGCCAGCAGCACAACCCCAACACCATGCAACAGCAGCCATTTCAGCCGCAACAGCAGCAACACATGCATGGCCAGCACTATCCTCAGAACCACACTGCTAATGGTTCTGCCCAGAACTCCAACTGGCTCCAGAACAGTGGTCTGAACGTTACCCCGTGGATTGAGCAGCAGGCTCAGGTTACCAACTCCACTACATCAGTGGAGAACCAGAATTTGATCAACTCCTACGGTAATAACTTGAATGGTCCTGTTCAAAACAGCGGTTACATGGGCCAGCAACAGCAGCAGGTCCATCAGCAACAGCAATTTGGTCAAGCTGCCCAGCTTCAGCAACAGCAGCACCAAATGGGCATGTCCCAGTCACTGCAGGCTTCTCTTGACTCCCAGTCCACCCGTATCTCTCCATCCTCTTCTAATGCTATGCCGTCGGATGGTCCTGTTTTGATGCAGAAGACGGGAAACACTGAGGACGCGAGGGATTCTGAGCAGCAGGACAAGAATGACAATAATGACTCTAATAATGATAATGACGACGAACGCAACCACGACATTGACGATGAATTAATTCCAACTGCTATTGTTATCAAGAACATCCCGTTTGCTATTAAGAAGGAACAGTTGTTGGAGGTCATGACTAAGTTGAATCTGCCACTTCCATACGCTTTCAACTACCACTTTGACAATGGTGTTTTCAGAGGTTTGGCTTTCGCAAACTTCACTTCTACCGAGGAAACCACCACTGTGGTTACCCAGTTGAACGGCCGTGAGATTGGTGGAAGAAAATTGAGAGTGGAGTATAAGAAGATGTTACCACTGCAGGAACGTGAACGCATTGAGCGTGAGAAGCGTGAGAAGAGGGGCCAGCTCGAAGAACAACACCGCTCCACATCCAATGCATCTTTGGCTTCTATGATCTCGATTGCTTCAGCTCCCTCTGGTAACAAGCCAATGAGTGGACAAGCACCATTGGGTACTGGTATTCCAGGTGGTCTTATTGGTGGTATTGTTGAGCAGCCATTGCAACCACAACACACTGCATCTGAGAGATACTATGCTCCAATTCCGTTTATTAGCAACTTGCCAATTCCACCTGCTCAAGTTGACTTCAATGATGCCGAAACATTGGAGTTTTATTCTCAGTTGCTCTTCTTTAGAGATGATAGAGACAAGATGTACAACGAGATTGCCTACCCAGCGACTTTGTCCCAGAATCATAAGAGAATAATCTCTATTTTGACCCAGTTCCTAGGTCTTGTTGAAGTCTTTGACAACAACTTTATCTTGATCAAGAGAAGAAACGTCATCCACGACCCATCCCCTATTTTGAGATCTCAGTCCCACACCACCATTCCATTGTTGAACCAGCAACAGTCATCCTCCCAAGGTCAAAGATATAGACAGCAACCAGGAGCGATCCCTCAACAGAATGCCAACAGAATTCCTCCAAATTTCTCCATTGGCAGCAATGGATTGTCGAGTGCTGCTCTATTGAGAAACAACCCAACTCCAACCCGTGTTTTGCCAAACCTGTATGGCACTGCCGGTACTCCAACGGCCAGTACCAATGCTGCACCACCAGGCTTTTATCAACAGCCAGGTAATCCGATGCCGCAGTCAGCAGCTCCAGGGGGTGCGCAGTCGCAGCCAGGCACACCAGGATTGGACCCGTTGTCGAGATTCAACTTGCAGCCAGGTCAATGGGACGAGTCTTATGGTTCTGCTACGGGCTCTTCTAATTCTCACGCTAGGGCTGAGCAGGAGTTGAATGAGGGTATCAACAGTTTGAATTTGGGGTTGGATGGTAGTTCTAACATATGGGGACCAAGATCTTCATCCTCTTCCATCCAACCTGCTGTTTAGTTGATGTTGAGAATGGTGATTTATTTTGCATGTATTGGAGATGTGATGAGTAATCCCTTCTTGTAATAGGTGTAGATTCTCGTTGGAGGAGCAGTGGGGGATTACTCTTGTTCTCCCTCTACTCTATGTTTTCGGATACACTATTTGTTTCTTTGTTTTACTTTAACGTCTTTTTGCGTATTTTAATTAATATCACTTTGTCTTTTTATACAGTATTTTATTATAAAGTTTTAAATATGTTAGTTTTTGCTACTGTTATTTACTTATCACCAATACCATATAAGTTTGTTATATATGAGGTGGCTGTTCTAGAATATTGAGACATGCACGAAAAATGGCTTAGATGCATTACGAAACCTTGCAATAGATTTGTACAAGCATGGTAAAGTATTTGGAGTTCTGTGGGTTTACACGATGACCGTTTACCAATATAAAAGCACACTTAATAGTTGACGGTTTGCGCCCAATTTAGACTAATACTTTCTTGATAAAATCGTCAAGTCCTCCGTTAAATGCGTGTTAACTCCGAGTTTCTATAATTTTTTGGTGGGTTCCGGCAGAACATGGTGGATGAACCGAGAGTCTCGGTTGCAGTAAAGACGACAGTTGATCCTGTGCTTGAGCCACATGGGTGGGGAGGAAGGGGATACAAGTGCAATTGTTGTGTTTTGATAAGAGAAGAGAAAGAGAAAGAGAGATAGGCGTAGATTTATATAAAACAATGGAAAGAGTGTTTGATTCTTTGCCCTCGGCTTTTTGCGGCCCCTTTGTAGAAGTATAATCTTGTGGGTCTCTGCGTGATGCTTAAGCTCGGCATCTTATTTGTCATGCCACCGACTTATTTATTTACTTCAGTACTGCATGAAAATATACGCTGGTTTGAGCCGGGGAAATGGTGTCTTTGGTGCTTGGTATTTTGCGGCTTGTTTCTTGGCCTCGGAAATAAGACGGAAACTAAATTCGTATAAATAGAAGGGTCCCCCCTTCCTATCATTCACTGCCCCGTATTTCTAGAAAATAACACATGTAATAGCCCCCTTCCTCTCTTAATAAGTTAATTGAATCGGGCAACTGTTGGAAGACCGCCCCTTTTCGTGCTTTCTGAAAAATGACAGAAGAACATTCCAAGGAGTCGACCATTCAAAACAAGGATTCAGGCTATGCCTCCCAATCTTCAGAAACAGACGTTGCTGATAACCCACAAGAGTTCACCGACCCAGACATTGAATCTCAGGCCTCAGAAGCTGGCAACCAGTTTTATGACGATGAGCTCGAGAGAGCTGACACAAATACAAGCGCTTCCCGCCAACTATCCAGGGCCTTGACCGGTGTCTCCTCCACACCTGCTGAAGTAGATGCCTCGTACAAGACACCTCTCCCAGCAATGGGTCTGGACAAGGAGTATCCCAAGGACTTCCCAGACCCAGAGTCGTACACAGTTTCTTTCAATGGACCAGACGACCCAATACACCCACATAACTGGAAGACATCCAGGAAAGTCTTTATCTGTGCCTGTATTGGTTTGAACACCGCCGCTGTCGCCTTTGGTTCCTCGGTCTTCTCTCCTGCCATCCCATTTATCGCTGCTGAGTATGGTGTTGGTCATGTCACCGCTACCCTCAGTATCTCCCTCTACGTCCTCGGCTTCGCCACGGGGCCAGTCGTTTGGGCCCCACTCTCAGAGTTATATGGTAGAAGACCGATCCTGATTCTCTCTTGTTTTGGCTTTATTTGCTTTGCTTTTGCAACTGCCACCGCTAAAGACCTACAAACGATCATGTTATGTCGTGCATTTGGTGGTATCATTGGTGCTGCTCCGTTGGTCGTTGTTCCAGCTGCTTTTGCCGATTTGTTTGGACCATTCACCAGAGGTAAGGCCATCACAATCTTTTCGATGGCCGTCTTTGCTGTCCCACTCGCTGCTCCAGTTGTTGGCGCTTTCATCGTTTACTCCAAGTTGCACTGGCGTTGGACTGAGTACATTACCGGTATATTTGGCTCCCTTGGTTTGGTGTTAGTGATTTTCTTCTTTGAAGAAACCCATCACCCAATCATCTTGGTCAATAAGGCCAGAGAAATAAAGATGCGCACTGGTAACTGGCTCATCCATGCACCACACGATGAATTTCAGCTATCCATCAAGGACATTGTGGAAAAAAACATTACTAGACCATTAGTTATGGTGTTTACAGAACCAATTCTCTTCTTGGTTTCCTTCTACAACGCCTTTGTCTACGGTATTCTCTACTTGCTCTTGTCTGCTTACCCAATCATCTTTGTTGGAAAGTACCACATGAAAGGAGGCGTTGCCTTCTTGCCATACTTTGGCTTGATTGTCGGTATGATGTTTGGTGGTGCTTATTGCTTCTACTGTGAAAACTTCTACATCCGTGATATTAAGGCCAACGGCGGTAAGCCACTGCCGGAGTCCAGACTGTACCCACTGTTTGTTGGATCTATTGCTTTCCCAATTGGTATGTTCTGGTTGACATGGACAGGTAACTACCCGGACAAGGTTCACTGGATGGCTCCAACCGCTTCTGGTGTTTTCATTGGTTTCGGTTTGATCACTATTTTCAACTCCTCTATCAACTATGTGATTGACACATACTTGGTCTTTGCGGCTTCTGCTATTGCCGGTAACACTTTCTTGAGATCTGCCTGTGCTTGTGCCTTCCCACTGTTTGCGACTCAGATGTTCAACAAGATGGGTGTCAACTGGGCTGGTTTGTTGCTTGGATGTGTTGGTGCGGCGTTGATTCCAGTACCCTTCTTGTTCTACAAGTATGGTAGAAGGATCAGAGAGAAATCCAAGTTCGCCTTTGTCCTTGATGGTAAGGACGAATGAATATATACCCAGCCCAAACTTTTGTAAAAGGAGGAGAAAACATTATCAAGTCCTTCTTCATGGAAATTATTTCTTGCCCAGTTTTAATCATCGTCCAATTGTATAGCGTTTAATTGATCATTAGATATAAGAAGCTTTTAAAAATTGTAATATCAAGTCTATATATTTATATATTTATATATAGATACTGCACTAATGGCAGTAAGGAGAAATATTCTCTTAAGAGGTTTTTGTCGTCCCTGGCAGGTTCTCCCAGCTCTTTGTTCTTAAATGTGTGTGGTATGTTTTTTTTTTTTTTTTTGCTTTTTTTTTTCTTGAAACAAACTTGATACAACATCATTGAGTAGAAGACGTGTTAGTATCAGATTCATAATCCCCTTTACCATAACTCATTGTCATCTGTGGAAAAGAGACATTTAGGATCTCTGACTAAGCTTTTGGATTGAGATTCTCTTTGACGTTGAAACGCGTATCTACTTTGCTTTTATCGCTCTATTTATAAGGAAGGTCTCACAATCACCACCACCAGAACAAACAAACACACACTTCTCGCATGATATCACCCAGATCTGAATACACTAACAAGAGAATGAGGCTAACGAAATCTGTTTGGCAAGTGGTTTGGATTTTCTTCACAGTGCTATATCTGTTGTTGATTGTATTGACAGTACCTATTTCTTTCCAAGTTGGAGGTGTTTACTGTGGATTGGCTTTCACTGTTACGTTGTTCAATATATACTCTTTGCTCACAGTGCTCAGGCTGTTCTTCTACAAAAATTTGCTGGTGAACTTGGTTTACTACTCACAACACCTCTTCATTCCAAGTCTTCTGACGATGTTCTTGTCCATTTTCAACAGTAATGCTGCTGATGTCTTGAAAGAGGAGAATCTTGTGTACTACAAGTTTGTCATCAAACCATGGAGAGTCGTCATTGAGAACTCAACGCCTTGGTTCACTCTTTTGGAAGGTCTTTGTACCATCTTGGCCATCCAGAGCATTGGCCACACATTCCAATGGTTAAAAGTTCATAAGAGTGAGAGTTGGGTTATTGTGTCTTTGCTTACTTCTGGGGGAATTATCACCACATCGCTCTATTTCCTTTACAGAATTTACACGTCGGCAGTGGAGATCAGTTCGCTATCTGCTTCGCTCATTGGTGCCATTTTGACGTATTGCGGTGGTGTAGGGTTGTACGGTATGATTTCTAACAAGGGTTCCACCATTGAGAGCTCGTTGTTGTTTGGATACATTGTAAAGTGCATCTACGAAACGTTCCCAGAGCTGTCCAAACTGGCATCTGATGAGATTGTGTTGTTGATATCAACAGCTGCGAACCAGTTGAAACAAGACGTGCAATACCTTCCCTTGATTTTGACAGACTCGTTGACCCAAGTGGCCACGACATTGACACTCAGCGTTCCAATATCTTTTCAAGCAGTTATTGAGTTTTTAATTGCAGCTTCCAAGACGATTACGCCGCCTGTTCTGTTCAACTTGGCCTATCGTGTGTCGGTGTTCTACTCTGCTACAAGGATCATTCCGGCCCTTAAATCCCCACACCCATCGACTAAGAGCATGAAGATCATCTACGCTTTCGCTCCATGTATTGTTATTGGCGTCTACACGCATTTGATGATGCAGTACTCAAATGAGCTCACCTCCGAGATGGTTGTGTGGGGCTGGTGGGACGACCAGAAGGTGATTGTGAACCCATGGCTGTTCTGGAACTGGGTCAACATGGTGTCCACGCTGGCGTTGTACACACTGGAACTCTTCAGCGAACAGGAGCACTGGAAGGTTGACTAGAGAGATTCTGTTAGTCGGGTATGAATGAGAATTGGGTTGTGTAATGTGTGGCTTTATCGGTGATGTTCGGGTTTTTTCTCTTGTTGCTGTGGTCGCAGATTTTGCCGATGTGCCTTGCCTTAGTCTCGTGCGCCTCATCTAATACAGTCTCATACGACTCAGTCCCGTCAGATGGATGGGTCTTGGAAGGGGGGTGAGAGGGGGAGCGTCCCCAGGGGAGCAAAGGGGAGGCGATGATGAGGCTGTGATAGTTTATAGACTTTGCTAATGACGAGACGAATATTTTTTGAGCAGGATTTATTGCTATCTAAAGTATTGTGTGTGTGTGCGCGTGTGAGCCGAGATGGGTCAGACAACCGATGACCTCGCCTCCACACAATGGAGGGTTTAGGGACTAGTCCCTGAGTGATCCCGCGATGGGATGTCGACGACGCAATCGGGCAACTCATCGCCCACTTTCGCTTCTCCTCTTTTCCCACACTCTCGTTGTTACTCAGAAGCACTCACCATAAACACACATAAAAGAGAGATATATATCAACAGACAACAAGCCGAGACCAATAATCTTGGACATCACACACTCTTTGCTAACTACGACTCCTTAAACCAGACATTCGTTCGTGGGGCATTCTTTACTTGCTGCTCCCCGACAACTCGACACCTCATCGCCTTATCGATTTGGCTACACCATAAGCGGCCCCCACACACTGCGAGACAGAAACGCTCAAGAGCACTTCCCTACCAGTGAAAGAAAGCAGCTCATCGAAGGGGCCTTTTTTTGATTCATCTGCCTTGCCACCCTTCAAGCTTTCTGTTATTTTGTTGAGCGTGTCCTCCCCTCTCCCCTCCCCTTTGACCACCTTATCACGCCTGTTTTTTTTGAAAGACTGTCCGACGCGCACGGCACCCCACACCCCATCCGAACACCAACTCACTTCTCCTTACACTAAAAAGAGACCACAACCACAATGGCAGAAGTGTCAAACCCACCGGAGAAGCTCACCCGGGTCTTATCACGCACACCTTCTTCTTGGGACCCGCAGGATGATCTGCTGTTACGCCATCTTAAGGAGGAGCAGAAGCTGGGCTGGAAGGAGATTGCCTCACACTTTGCAAATAGAACACCGAACGCCTGTCAATTCCGTTGGAGACGTCTTCGCTCGGGCTCACTAAAGAGTGCTACACCAGCAGCGACAACATCAACAACACCAGCATCAGCAACGGTTTCAGTGCCTTCAACGCAGACCCCGGGGTCGTCCAGCACTTCCACCCCATCGGCCTCCATCGCGAGCATCTCGACCCCAAACACGCAGAATAAGGAGCTCTCCACGAGCCCTTCCTCCTCTCCTCCTCCGAAGGCTTCTTCCACGCGTAGGAGTAGAGCATCACAACCACTCGAAGTGTCTTCTTCGTACGCCCAGTGGTCTTTTAGCAAGGGCAAGAACAAGGGCCAAAGAGCCAGCAGGGCCGAGGAAAACAGGATGGATCCGCTTTCTTCCCCGGAAAATTCACCATCTTCTTCATCAGAGGATGGTCCGCTATCCAAACTGTGGACGTCCGAGGAGGACGAGCTGCTCATGGCTCGCCGCAAGAGATCACTCTCTTTTGCAGAGCTCAGCATTCTTTTACCACAGAGGACTGAGGGTGAAATTTGGTCGAGAATCGACGAGCTGGAGACGCGCTCCCGTGCAGCTTCTATCGACATCAGAGAGAGTACTAAGATGCAGTACCTTTCCACTACTCCACAGAGACGCAAGAGACACTCTATGGTACATCACCTCACACCAGTTGCACCAACAGCACCACTAAACTCACACCGTCGCAGATCCGAGAGATCCTTCTCACTGTCTTCGCAGACCTCTGTTGGTTCGATGTTGACGGGTGACATGCTCAGATCCAACTCCTTCTCCATCAGCCCACCAGTGTTTAACCACCAGCTCACCGTCAGTGACCGGTACACTCTGCGTAGGGAGTCTATTAGCAACCCCAATATGAGACCGTTCAACTCGAGATCAAACTCCATCTTCAAAACATGCTTGAGCGCTTCTTCTGCTATTGAGGATGATGACGACGACGATGATGATGATTATGATAATACTAGCGTTCGTGTTCATGATGTGAATGAGAAGAAACACAAAGACGACCACAAGAACCTACCTACTCTTGCAGTTCTCTTCAATGATTTCTTATGACGCCATGCCAGTAATTGATTGTTTCCATTTTCTAGCCATCTAACGCTCCTTTCACTTCAATATGGTATTCAAGGCTTTCTTCTTTTAAGGTTTTGTACAAAGACATATTATTTTTTTTTCATTACCTGAATATTGTTGTTGTTCCTATGTTTTCATACTTCTTATTTTTCCCCTTCCTCCTACTTCTTTTCGTTTTTGCAGATGTTGACCAGCCTCTATGTTCTCTCTTTTGACTTTTATATACTATTGTGTTCGATACACAACTTCTCCTCTTGTATATTCAATCTACGTAGGTGTTGTTTTGTCTTGTGTATGAAAATATTTCATATAACAAGCATATACATACAGAGAGTGAACAAAAATACTACCATGTCTCTTCCCCACCCATTATTCCTTTAAATCTAGTTCTTTCCAACCTCGTGTTTGACATCTTCAAACGCCTGCTTGGCCTGGTGCTTGACATCCCTGGCGCCTTGCTTAGCTTGGTGCTTAACATCCTCAATCTTCTCCCCTGTGGCAGCAGAGTCAACAGCTTCCTTGGCCTCGTTAGCAGCCTGTCTAGCACCCTGCTTCATTTCTTCGGCAGAGCCCTTGGCCTGGTCTGAAACATCGTCAGTCTTGTCTTTGACAGTCTCTGCAACAGACTCTACAGTGTCCTGTGCCTTGTGTGTGACATTCTCAGCAGTCTCCAAGCCAGACGCGGCGGCTTTGCCAACCTTGAGGTTGATTTCGTGAAGCTTCTCTTTAGCAGTGTCAATAATCGAGTAGTGACGAGCACCAAGTGAGACCTGCTGAGCTCTCAAAAGGTGGGAGGAAGCAGTTCTGGTAATTGGTTGTCTGATGAATGATCTGTACATTGCGTGAAGTCAAAGTTTAAAGCTTTTTCAAGGGTGGGAAGATGCAAAACCTTCTACCACAAAATGGACCAAAGAGATTGAGAGGGATACTTGGCCTTTTTATATACTGATTAAAAATCTTGCTCTATGATTTCACTGTACCTTCGAGCGCAAGATTGCTAAATTGCTAAGTTGCTACACATTGTGTTTTCCCCCCTTTTTTCCTTTAGTGGCTGTTACTGCCGAGATCCTGGTATGAGGAGATTACAGTAATCAGTTCTGTAACGGTGATAATACAAACTTTTTACTGATTGAAGTTCGATGTTGGTGTCTCAAAGATAACAACGACAACAATAAGAAAAAAAGGGGGATGGCCCAATCGATATTGGCGATCTTGTGGATTTTTTTGCTTTGCCCTAGTGAGCTGTCAGGAGTGACACATTTTCCGATAGTAGCAGCGACAAAAAGAAAGGGTAGTGGTGGATTGAGGGAGGAGCTAAAGAGTCTACAAAAACAGCTCTGAGGTTGGTGGGCGCATGATGCCATGGCGCATGATTCCATGTCTCTAGACTCTATAGATAGAACATTTTAAAGGAATTGATTGATTCCTCTTGTTTACCCATTAAGCGATGAGCTGTTGTTTCTAGCATAATAAACCAACCCCACCAACTCATTTCTTTATTGACACACATTTAAAATGACAGGTTGATTACATAAGGCGTGTGTGGGTGAATGAGTTTACGCTGGTGTCAGTGTTCTGAATGCTTATGTTTTGGAATCATTAGGATTGGAGAGGCTGAAGGCTCGTAGTATCTAATTTTTTTTTATTACTACGTAGAATTTTCTATTAATTTCTCTATTTGTGAAGTGAAATGGAAGGTGGGGGGTTTGTGCTTTACTTTACACACTGTGCTGGTTAGGTTTCTCATTTTTTTTCCTCTGTGGAATTTTCCAGAACTTCGTGAAAACGTCCATCGCTCAGACTATTTAAACAGCTAACCGCGCCGCTCACCTTCATCTCTCTGCCGCCCACCTTGTCCATCACACATAAACAAATATCTCATACACATACACATACACAACCACAATGTCTAAGTCAGAGTCTTACGAGTTCCAGGCTGAGATCACTCAGTTGATGAGTTTGATCATCAACACAGTCTACTCCAACAAGGAGATCTTCCTTAGAGAGTTGATCTCCAACTGTTCTGATGCCCTCGACAAGATCAGATACCAGTCTCTTTCCGACAAGTCCCAGCTCGACACTGAGCCAGAGCTCTTCATTAGAATCACACCAAAGCCAGAGGAGAACGTCCTTGAAATCAGAGACAGTGGTATTGGTATGACCAAGGCAGACTTGGTCAACAACTTGGGTACAATTGCCAAGTCCGGTACCAAGCAGTTCATGGAGGCTCTCTCCGCTGGTGCCGATGTCTCCATGATTGGTCAGTTTGGTGTCGGCTTCTACTCTCTTTTCCTTGTTGCCGACAAGGTTCAGGTCATCTCTAAGCACAATGACGACGAGCAGTACATTTGGGAGTCCAACGCCGGCGGTAAGTTTACCGTTTCTCTTGATGAATCTGGTGAGAGACTCTCCAGAGGTACTTTGCTCAGATTGTTCTTGAAGGAGGACCAGAAGGAGTATTTGGAGGAGAAGAGAATCAAGGAGGTCGTTAAGAAGCACTCCGAGTTCGTCTCCTACCCAATTCAGCTTGTTGTCACTAAGGAGGTTGAGAAGGAGGTTCCAGAGACCGAGGAGGAAAAGACCGAGGAAGGAGAGGACAAGAAACCAAAGCTTGAGGAGGTCGACGAGGATGAGGAAAAGAAGCCAAAGACCAAGACAGTTAAGGAGACAGTCACTGAGCTTGAGGAGTTGAACAAGACCAAGCCATTGTGGACTAGAAACCCATCTGAGGTCACACAAGAGGAGTACAATGCCTTCTACAAGTCTATCTCCAACGACTGGGAAGACCCTCTTGCCGTTAAGCACTTCTCTGTTGAGGGTCAGTTGGAGTTCAAAGCTATCTTGTTCATTCCAAAGCGTGCTCCATTCGACTTGTTCGAGTCCAAGAAGAAGAAGTCCAACATCAAGTTGTACGTCCGTCGTGTCTTCATCACTGATGATGCTGAAGAGTTGATTCCAGAGTGGTTGTCATTCGTTAAGGGTGTTGTTGACTCCGAGGACTTACCATTGAACTTGTCCAGAGAGACTTTGCAGCAAAACAAGATCTTGAAGGTCATCAGAAAGAACGTTGTCAAGAAGTTGATTGAAACTTTCAACGAGATTGCTGAGGACTCTGAGCAGTTCGAGAAGTTCTACACCGCCTTCTCTAAGAACATCAAGCTCGGTATCCACGAGGACTCTCAGAACAGAAACGCTTTGGCTAAGTTGTTGAGATACAACTCCACCAAGAGCGGTGAGGAGACCACCTCTTTGGCTGACTACGTTACCAGAATGAAAGAGAACCAGAAGAACATCTACTACATTACTGGTGAGTCCCTGAAGGCTGTTGAGAAGTCTCCATTCTTGGATGTCTTGAAGGCCAAAGACTTTGAGGTCTTGTTCCTCGTTGACCCAATCGATGAGTATGCTTTCTCCCAGTTAAAGGAGTTTGAGGACAAGAAGCTTGTTGACATCACCAAGGACTTCGAGTTGGAGGAGACTGATGAGGAGAAGGCTGCCCGTGAAAAGGAGGAGGCTGAGTTTGAGGCTTTGGCCAAGGCCCTCAAGGAGATCTTGGGTGACCAGGTTGAGAAGGTTGTTGTCTCCCACAAGCTTGGTGACGCCCCAGCTGCTATCAGAACAGCTCAGTTTGGTTGGTCCGCTAACATGGAGAGAATCATGAAGGCTCAGGCTCTTCGTGATAACTCCATGTCTTCTTACATGGCTTCCAAGAAGATCTTTGAGATTTCTCCAAAGTCCAAGATCATCAGAGAGTTGAAGGCCAAGGTTGAGGCTGATGGTCCACAAGACCGTACTGTCAAGGACTTGACAACCTTGTTGTACGAGACTGCTTTGTTGACTTCCGGATTCTCTCTTGAGGAGCCAACCAAGTTTGCCACTAGAATCAACAGATTGATTTCTCTTGGTTTGAACGTTGACGAGGATGAGGAGCCAGCTGCTGCCCCAGAGGCTGCTACTTCCGCCCCATCTGAGGAGACTGTTGCTGAGACCGAGATGGAGGAGGTTGACTAAATTCTTGCTTGTTAAATACAGCTGATTTGTGCGGTTTTTTTTCTTTCTTTTATTCCCTCTTGCTTTGTATAAAAATTGATTTGCACGTTTGTTTGAATTTTGATGGTTTTTCATTAGGAGCATCCTTGTAGTTATGAGATCTCTCATTACATCCCGTGCTACACTGTAGGTCGTGAAAAAGATTAAACACCGTAATAAGGCTACTGTGAAATTTCAATAAAATGTTTAATTTCTCAAATATAAGTCACCATCTATACCATCTATAGAGGCTTGTATGATTTAATAAATATGTAGGCGTGTGTTTGAATATCTGCGAAGAAGGGGAGAGGGGGATGAGCATGACAAAACGTAGAAGAAATGAGAAAAAACAGCACACAAAAAGCAGTCTTAAAATAAGAAAAAACAGTAACCAAGAGAATGAGTTTAAGCTTCAATTTGGAAGACATCGTTGACAAAGGCTTCCTCTTCAGCAACGTGCATAGCCTTCGAACCGGCAGCAACGGAGGCAGATGGGTCTCTACCAGCATAACGGATGGCCTTGTCAGAGTGGATAGTCTCCTTCAACAATGTGTAGAATCTTGGCTGAACATATGACCAGGCACCCATGTTCAAAGGTTCTTCCTGACAGTAGACTATGTCCTCAGCGTTAGGGAAGGAGTTCAAGGAGTCACGAAGCTGAGCCCATGGGAATGGGTGGATCTGCTCAATTTTGACGAAAGCGGTAGTCTTGTCTTCGAGTTGAGCACGCTTCTTGTGCAATGCAGTATAAACCTGACCAGACATGAAAACAACACGTTTGATTTCCTCCTTTGTGCTAATAGACTTGCCCAACTCAACATCCTCAATAATCCACTGGAAGTGGGAGTCACCAGTGAATTCAGACAAGTTGGATCTGGCTAATGGGTGACGCAACAACTGCTTGGAAACAAAGAGAGCCAATGGCTTTCTGAACTGACGGTGCATCTGTCTTCTATACAAGTGGAACAAGTTTGCTGGGGTGGTTGGGTATGCAACCTGGAAGTTGCAGTCCTGGTGCTGTCTCTCAAGCTTCTCTTGAGATGGGAAGACTCTTGGGTCCTCGTTGGTCAACTGCAAATATCTTTCAATTCTACCAGAAGAGTGCTCTGGACCCTGACCATCGTAACCATGTGGTAAAGTCAACACCAAACCTGATCTCTGTTTCCACTTGGACTCACCAGCTGCAATGAATTGATCAATAATAACCTGAGCAGTGTTGGCAAAGTCACCAAACTGGGCTTCCCACTGAACAAACGCATCGGGAGAGGTCAAAGAGTAACCATACTCGAAACCCATGACACCATACTCTGACAAAGAGGAGTTCGAGATGACAAAGTCAGCCTGGTTCTCAGAAACGTGCTTCAAAGGAGTGTATGTGTCTTCGGAAGCTTGATCGTGTAAGACGGCGTGACGCTGGGAGAAAGTACCTCTCTCGACATCTTGACCGGAAACTCTAACGTGGTAACCTTCGTTGACAAGGGTACCGTAGGCCAAGGCCTCACCAGTGGCCCAGTCAATGCCTTCACCGGTCTCAACAACAGCCTTCTTACGTTGTGTTAAGATTCTCTTCAAGTTTCTGTGGACATCGAACCCATCTGGCCAGCTGGAGATGACTTCACCAACGTGCTTCAATGTGGATTCTTCAACAGCAGTTGGCAAGTGTGGCAAAATCTCAGTAGCGAGCTCCTTTGGAGATTTGAAGCCCTCCCATGGGGTGGTCAACCATTCTCTGGAAGTTGGTTTGTATTCCTTGGACTTGGAGAAGGACTCCTCCAAGATGTTCCAAACCCACTGCTTGTGCTCGTCAATATCGGCTTTGGTGAAAGAGCCCTCCTCAATCAGCTTGTTAGAGTACACCTCAATGACAGACTTCTTCTGAGCAACCTTCTTGTACATCAATGGTTGGGTGAAAGATGGCTGATCTGTCTCGTTGTGACCGTACTTTCTGTAACCAACGACATCGATGATGACATCGGAGTGGAAAGTGGCTCTCCACTCGGCAGCCAAGGTGAAAACAAACGTGAGACCTTCAACGTCATCGGCATTAACGTGGAAGATTGGGGCGTTGATGGACTTGGCGATATCGGATGGGTATGGTGTAGATCTGGAGAATCTTGGGTCAGTGGTGAATCCAATCTGGTTGTTGACAATCACGTGAATAGTACCTCCAGTGGAATAAGCAGGCAAGGCTGTGAAACCAATGGTTTCGTAAACAACACCCTGACCAGCGAAAGCGGCATCACCATGGAACAAAACGCCAATAGCCTTGTCGAAAGTACCAATGTCCTTCTTGTAGTGCTGGACAGCTCTGGTTCTACCCAAGACAACTGGATCCTCAGCCTCCAAATGGGATGGGTTGGCAACGAGGGACAAGTTGACGTGCTTACCAGAGGTTGTTGGTCTTTGGAAGTTCATACCCAAGTGATACTTGACATCGCCAGAACCTTCATCAATCTCCTTGGAGCCAGTGAACTCAGAGAAGATGGACTCATTTGGCTTTCTAACAACGTTAGACAACATGTTCAATCTACCACGATGTGGCATACCCATAATGACGTCCTCAGCACCCAACTCAACGGCACGGTCAATAAGCGCCTTGACACCTGGTATAACGGCCTCAGCACCCTCCAAACCGAATCTCTTGTCGTTAGGGAACTTGGTAGCCAAGAAGGACTCAAAAGAAGTAGCCCATACAAGACGGTCCAAAATCTGTCTCTTTTGGTCAACAGTGTACTTGTATGGTGTTGGGATCTCAATTCTCTCTCTCAACCAGTCACACTTCTCTCTGGATGGGATGTGGATGTACTCGAAACCGATGGTGGAACAGTAGAGCTTCTCACAGGTGTCAATGATCTCCTTTAAGGTCATCTCATCTTTGCCATCTTTAGCGAATCTAGGCAAGATTCCCGGGCCCAAGTGGACTTTCTTCTGCAAGTCTGCCTGTGTAAAGCCGTAGTGCTCAAGGGTTAACTCCTTAGGTCTTTGGGCCTTTTTGTCATCACCAAAGGAGATTCCCAATGGATCAATGTGGGCGCTCAAATGACCTCTGACCTGATAGGCCCTGACGAGCAACTGTGTCTTCAAATGAAGAAGGACGTCGTCGTTTGGAACACCCGTTGGGATCACAGAGGCGACACCGCCTGATGGTGTTGGAACCAAAGTTGGAGGGGCAGTGAAGGCCTGAGAGGCTGGAACGTTTCCATCGAGGTTCTTGAAGTAGGCATTCCAGGACACATGCACAGAGGATGGGTCCTTTTTCCAAGCAGCATACATCTCGTCGATGTAGGTAGCATTTATGGTGGAGAGGAACCCATCGGTCGAGGTGGAATAGAGACGGGTAGTTGTGCTCTTTGAAATGGCGTGAAGGAGCCTTTGACGAGGCAACACGCGGCCACGTAAAGCGCTAAGCATGGTTCTTAGTAGTCTATCCTGGTTGTGTGCGGTCTGTAAGAGGTGTATCTCAAGAAAAGTCCGTGTTCTTCCAGGAGAGAAGTATAAAGCGGGTTGTTGTTGCTGTTGATGATGGTTGTCGATGGGTGAAAAGGCAAGTCGTTCGTGTCTTTTGAAGGGTGGGTGCATCGCCGGACCCGCAAAACCGGGACATATAGCGGCTCCGGGCTTGCGGTGCCCATGTATTCCGGACGGTATGGGCAGCATCACTGAACGGATTACAATAAACCCGTACAAACGGGATAGAGAATATGGAGAAGCCTTGTTATTCTGGGAGCTAGCAAAACATTCCAGCTAATGAGGAGACTTAAATTGACACTCTATGAACTTCAGTGATATCCTTGTTTGTCATATTTTATTTTGTAATTCTCAGTCAACTATGCTCGCAGAAGGAGGTGTAAGAAGAGGCTCTACAATCGGATACATCCTTCCGAGCCGTAAACCACCAATCACAGGGGGCGCAACAAGATGACGGGATTGGCAGAGCGCTGGTCCATTGCGCAAACAGAAGTCGGACCCGAGATAGAAAATCTGGGGAAATCCTCTCTAATCCGGATTTGCCCCCTTTTAATGCTAGTCTCGGGTGTGGGGCACAGTAATTGCATTGCCGTGTATAATATTAAGACGTAGAATTAATCTTTGTGCTCGGAACAAAGAAGCTATGGACCACGTCTTTATTATGGGACTAAGTAATACCTGTATACATAGAATTTAACGGAACTCATAGAACTCGTTCTGGCCATGTGTGAGAACTGGAGCTCTCTCACTACCAACAACTCTCTCCAATGCCATAGCATCCCACTTGGAATACATACACCTCACGCTGGAAATATGGAAGTCTGCTATCTCTTCGAAGACAGATCTGGCGATTGAGGTCACCACCTCTGTATAGAAGCGTGGGTTTTGTGGAACACCGTACATCAGCACGTTCTTTACACCTTTGAGGTTGTATCTCTTGTAATGGTGCAACCTCTCAGAGTACAACAGGATCTTAACACGGCCCTGTTGGAACAATGCACGAGCCCTGGTCAGCTCATTCTGCTTGGAGTACTCATTCACGTCAGCAAACACCAAAGATGTCTTCTGATGTAAGTAGTTCTTGACCCTGATATAGTCTGTGTACGAAGGAATATAGAGCAATAATCCATCCTCATAGGAGGTCTGCTTGGATAAAGATGGAACAATAACGGACTTGAAGTAGTTAAACCGGTCTTCAGGCTCAGACATCGGACTGACACTGCCAAATCTCGAGAAGATCTGCTTGATCTTAATGCCAACTTTGTGCATGGCACTCTCTCTGACAGGCACCAGCAGACGGAACCTATACTTGCCAAAAATGTTACCTGATCTTGTTAATAAGTTGTTGATGTTCGGTGTATTATACTCGGTGAAAACTAGTGTCTGTGTGAAATGCTTGGCTTGATCATCTATCGACCACATACGAACACGGGAGAAATCAGTGTCGTGCATCTCCTGTGGCACCTTGTTCAAGAATTTGAGCAACGACAATACGTTATCCCAGTTCTGCATCTCAATAGCATGGGCCTTGTCAACGATAAACAACTCAATGGAAGAAAGGAAGTCCGTCTGGCGTTTCTTCTTATCTGGGTTATTCAGAATTAAGTGCAGTCCTAATGGCGAAGCAAAGATGATGTCGGATTGGTAGAATGATGAATAGAGCTTCATAGACTTTCTCGTTAGCTTAGCACCAAGACAGAAGAAGTCGTTACTGCTCCCTTCAAACAGATCTCTGAAATCGTCTGGCTTTGTCTCAGGAATTTCACTATCATCAAAGAATTGAGTCTTGAACTTCTTTTGGTTCTCTATTTGCTCCACACCACACAGTGCGATAAACTCCTGCATAACCTTGTAACAGTGGTTTCTGGTGGGTAGTAAAACCAGGACTTTGGGCCTTGTAAATCCCTGATCTCTAAACTCTTTCTCATCCTCCGGTTTCATCTTGCCATTGGATAGTTTCTCATTCTGTAGTTTCAACCTCATGGTATTCTTCAGCACTCTGTCACGCGTCTTATGAATATGGTTCAAGGCATGTAAGGCATAAAGTTTGAGATAGTGTTCTTGATTCTTGAAATCTGCATACGGGAACAGAACGTCCTTGTACGACATCATTGGGTCAAATATCTGATTCGCAACACTGTTATCCAGAGCACTATCTCCATGCTTTACCTTGAATGATTCTACCACCTTTTGCTTAATATTGTATGAGTTTAAAGATGGTGCAGTTGGAATCTTTTGATACTTCTTTGCCGAGTCCACCGGAGGCATGGACATGATGCATGAGTGTGTTTCTGTAGCAGATTTAGTGTTCTTCCAGCGTGCTGACTTGTCAGCAAGTGCAGAGAAACACTCTTGGAGATACTCTTCCGAGGAGTTACCGAAATGGGACTCAAATGGGTCGGAGAGATCTTCATCATCAGAATCTATACCGAGGAACTGCTCTTCATCATCTTCGTCATCATCTTCTTGCTCTCCTTTATCGTCAACGTCGTCATCAATGACAACACCAGCTATATGATCTTCATTCTCAGACTCTTGATCTTCTTCACCAGATTCCTGATTTTGTGCATCTTCTTGGCCATGGTCTTGTTTTTGCTGTTCTTCAGCCTCTTCTTCTTCATCATCGTCATCTTCGTCTTCCAAAAGAGTCAAGAGGGCATCGTACGCTTTCCCCTTTTCTTCATTACCTTCCTCTTTCTCCTCATCTTCTTCCTCACTATCACTCTCTTCATCTGCTTGTTCCGTTTGTTCAGTAGGTTCATTATATGACTTTCTCTCAGGTCTTTTGGAGGTTCTGGTGACTTCTCGCATTTCCTGTCTTCCTCTGTTTTGTTTTTTCCTTTGTGGGCCATTGTCCTGAGGAGGGCGAGCCCTGACCTTCTTGGACGTGTTTCTGTGTGGAGCCATTGCAGATGTTAATTTCAAAGTTTCGAAGTGATTGAGTGAGATAGAAATGTTGGTGTTGATGTTGCTGAAGAAAGGAGATAGAGAAATCGAACTCATCGCACGGGTGGTGCCAAAATTTTCATAAGGAGTGTGCCCGCGAAAGGGAGAGAATCTGAGCTCAAACCAGCCCTAAGTGATCTTATCGATTAGAGATCAATAGCTATTGTTTGTATACATTTTAAGGTCTTATCTTCTAAGTGTTTTTCAATCAGTCTCTTTCTTTTTGATTATTTAGTTGAACTTCTGTCCTATTATCCAGATAGGCCTGTAATCCAGCATGCTCCAAATACCATCTGAACCCAAACTTACTGAGGGTTACAAGGAACCCTACTACACTAGCTTCTTCGCCTTTCAAGTCTCCCTTGATGGCACCCCTCATGAATAAGACAAATGGAAAGACTTCATACACTAGACAACTGAGAAGTGACAATGTCAATCTCCAATTGGAGTAAGCTATCTTACCAACAACGTACCGAACTTGTGCTGCAGGGAGGAGCCCTGTCTGGAAATATATCGCAATTGTGGATAAGATAAGTGTATGTGTGGTAAACACTGTGTCTGAAATTTTATCTGCAATTGATTTGGCCATCGTTCAAACAAGGAGAGCTTGTTATGGTACGGGGTAAGTATTGTGAGGGGGAAGAAAGAAGCTTGAATTTGGGAAGGGCGTCTTCTATAGAGGGTATTTTAATGTAGAGCTAGTATTGTACTGAGAGTTACTGAACGTTCTGAAATATTCTCGCCCAGCAAACCATAACGCTTTACTGAGTAACAACTATTCACCACCACTGTAATAGACAGAGCTGTCGGGGAGGTTCGTTGAGTAGTTGTCATTGAGTTTTTAAGACGAAGACTAAAGTGAAGATAACATTACTTCCCAAAGTTTTGGAAATTACGTTTATACCAGTCTGAAGATTTATGAAAAGCCAGGACCACAGTAGGAATTGGGAAATCAACCATACTTATTGGTAAGTAGATGCAAGGTCAATAGGTATCAAAGGGATCCATAGTAGCGACTCATCTGTTGCTTTCTCAGGTTAGATGTCCCAGATAGGCATTTGCTGCGTTGTCTTTCCGAGGTGTCAATCACTTCCAAAAATGTTTTAACGGGGACACTGTCCAAGCTTGTGACTGTACTCAACTCTTCTTCGAAATGTTCATTGGTCTTCTTCCTAAGGATGGATGGGTACTCTGTGGATACCGATGCCAAAAATGGCGATTTCAACCGAGTTGACTGGGACAAGCGGGTTACACGAGACACAGAGGAGTCGAACAATATCAAAGAGCCATGATGCTTGAATAGGTTCTCACGTTCCAGAGTTGTAGTGAGTTTGCTGTCAGACAACTTGCGTAATCTCTTTCTGTTTTGACTTGGACCCTTGTGCAAACGTCCGCTGTGATCATATAACAATACCTTAGCATAGTCTAAGAACCTGATAGTAGCAGAATGAACTCTTCGAGAAGCTATGGAATTATCTTCAAAGCAGTCAGGGTTTGTAATGTCAATAGTTGCGTCTTTATCCTCAAGAAGAGGTAAAATTTCCTCCTTCTTATAGACCGATTCAATTGGTACCCCTTCAGATACCGTGTCTACCAACGTTGTGAGGAAGTCACCATTTCGTTCCGTTGGGATCGTTACCGTACACAGAGAAAAGGAGCTGGCTGAACTGAAATTGCTCAGTGACCTCTGTTTACTGTTTTTGGAGGAAATATCACTGCTTGACATCTCGGATGATGGACTTGGAGAATGCATTATAACAAGGGACCCGTGGTTTGGCAAACCTGATAATTTCTCTGTTGGTTTTTCTTGATTGTCCACATTGGGTTTGTACAGAGTATGCTCTTCTGCCTTGCAAAATGGGCCTTCTTGTGTTGGGATATTCTCTTTACCAGAGTTTAAATAAATCACCATGTCATTCAGTGAAGAACACTCACTCATTGAGTCCATAGACAAAGAATCCGGCGAAGCGTAAACGTTATAGTCCAGTGCATCATAGGAGTCTGACAAGAACCCGTTGCCGAAGATCTCCCGCCTCAACTCCTCTAAGCGGTCATAGCTCAAAGTGTTGATAGGAGAGAATGATGGAACTGCTTGGGATATATGGTTCAACTCTTCTAGAATAGCAGATTGCTCTGCAGATTGGGATTGAGAACTCTCCCTGTATTGCCTGTATGATTCGAACACGGAGTCAACATCGCTATACTTGTGGGCATAATCGTCTTGATTACTATTAGTGCACACCTCCATCCGAGCCAATCGAGCAGCCTTGCGCAAACGGTGAAGCTTCTGAAACCAGAGAGGAATCTCTTGTATGAGCTTCAGTTTTCGCATTTGAGCCCAAAGGTGAATTTTGGTAGAGAGGTGTTGTTCTTGTTCACCTTTGGCCTGTGTAGTGAAGGGCTCATAGGCGGTGGGAGACGACAGAGTGCTGGAGATGGGTTTGTTGTCTTTTGAATCGGAGGATGCATTGATTCCATCACAAGAGAAAGTCACCAACCTAGACCATGTATTGGGGGACATTGTCCTAGAGGAGCCATGTTGCAAACACTTGATGAGCCTGGCCCTCCTGCTATCAACCACATTCTTTGTTGGAGATCCAGCTGTTCCTGCTGACAGTGGATCTGAGTAACCAGGAGAAGAGCTTGTGTACGAAGAATCTAATACTGAGTTGTACTGAGTCATATTGGAGTTGGGAAATGCAGCAAGATATACTGATATGCAGGTAAAGCGATGAGATATAGAAATTTGTGCTAGCAAGCCGAAGAACGTGACACAAGCAGAGTAGAGAATAGGGCAAAACTTGATATAAAATCATGTAAAAATATTAACTGGAAGCATATTTCGTGCTTATGTGGTGGGTGAATATTGATCATGGAGGGGGGTTGCTTACTCTCTGGGGTAAAACTGGTGCGCCACAAAAACGGCCGAGTGGTGGTGAAATTATGAACCAAAATTGACATCTGCTTTGAATGAGGAGATCAATAAACTTTAAGCAAAGCCACTAGCAATATATAATCCATTATGAGATTAAGAACGAACCTAGAAACAAATAACCCTCTGCTCTCCTTGCCAGGGTGTACAATGCAAACAACTTGATGACATGATGCCGTAAGCAAAAGAAAAAAAAAAGCGGGATGGTCTCCAAAGACAGAATATTAAGAAGAAGAAGAAGAAGATAATCTTCTACATAAGTTAAGTCCTACTTCTTCCCCTTGGCCTTATCTATCGACAATGTTTCATTGATAGATCTCTCTCTCTCTCTCTCTCTGTGTGTTTTTACCATGATCTCGACTAATAGTACTACGTCCATTAGGCCGTTTTTTGAGGCTGCTACTTCGCCTCCAGTTCCTTCTACTACTGGTAAAAGATGATTTCAATGTTAAAATGATAGCATTGTGGTCCATATATTGAAAAAGAGGAGGGTTACCTTCCCTTTGTAAGTTCAAAAAGGCGTTCACGGACGAAACCGCCCTCGCGCCCAGCCAAACCGTCTCGTATAATAAAATGTTGAAGGAAAAAAAGAAAAAAAGAAATAAAAAAGGGGTTCTCTCTCATTCCCCGAACAGTAGCATTAATTAAGCTTCTTTTCCGTTTTCTTCGGTGAAATATTATTTATTATTATCCGTTTAAGGTTCTTGTATTTTCGAGGGGAGGATTTGCTTATAATATCGAGTGGGGTTAAACACACTTATCTAAAACTAAGAGGTTGAAACAAATAATCTTTTATCGTGGTTCCCAGTTGGCTGTCTCCCCCACCCCATCTTCATCACTCTATTCGTACTAGTGTTTTAACAAGAGAGATCTACTGAAAGACAAAAAAACAGAACATAGAGAGACCAAATTGAACCATGAACCTCAACACACCTCCAACAACAGCAGGCTCATTTGCCACTGTTCAGGAAAACAAGGGCACAGCCTGCATCGGTTGTCGACTTAGGCGAAAGAAATGTGACAAGAAACAGCCCATATGTAGCGGTTGTGCTGATCTCCAGATTCCAAAGGAGCTCTGCATCTACAGAAAGATGGGACTTGCCTCCAAAGACTCGAAAGCCACTTTACGGAAGGAGATCGAGAAGAACAGGGAGCTGAAGGACGACAAGGAGCGCGCAATGGCGCTGTTGAGGTACAACATGGCATCTACGGGATCACCACAGGATTATTTCTATTTGAGAGACACCAGACACGAAAACTCTTTCAAGCAGTTCCAGCTGAATCCAGAGAAGAACCCATTGTTATGCACCGTCATGACAGCACCACAAACATCTGCATACCTCGGTTCCATCTCCGTTGCTGCCATCACCGAGGCTGAACCACATATGAAGCTCCTACTACAACAGATCCACAAGGTCATAATGAAGGAGAAGAACCATTATGAGAAGAGAGTCAATGAACATGTGGTAAACCCAGAGAAAGACGTCATTGTCAACACGTTCAATGAGCACTGCAAGGCGTCGTTAGTTGGGATGAGGAATTTCGATGGTGATCTCTCAATTCGGAACTTGATCAATGACATTGAAGCTAATTTCCCACACAAGGAGTCACTCGAGTACACTTTAGGGATCTTCTTCAGACAGAATATCAACAGATACACATTGTTCCCCTACGTGGATGAAGAAACGTTTAAAAAGAAGTACAACGACTACATCATATATCAGCCAGATGGCAAGGTCAAGTTCAACATTGAGCTACCCTACCAGTCTGAGAGATTGGTATTCATCGGTTGGGTGCTGTCAATAATGGCCCTGAGTGCATTTTGTTTTGGTCAAGCTAAAACAGGGTTGCAAGAGATGGACTATGTGATCTATGCCAAGTATGCCTTAGCCCTCTCAAGGATCGACAATATCGGAAACATTATTAGACTCGGCGAGGCAGCATCCGGGCCAGACTTTATTGCTTTAAATTTCAGCTTGTTGCTTTTGGAGAAGTATACAGCCAGTGCGGGGTTCATGGAATCGTTGGATCAGATCTGTGAACCGACGCTAAGTATCAGACTGCTGATCACTATGGCTATGGGTATCCATCTGAACAAGGACTTGGATAGGTTTTACCCAAATGCTACAGTGGGTGAGAAGAAACAAATGAAGACGCTCTGGTATACGCTTGTGCTATATGAAACATTTGAATCTATGGATATTGGCTTTATCTCCAAGTTTGAGCCAGCATCGTTTCGGAGATATGAGTATTGCTATAACAACCTGATAGAGACCATCCATGTCGTACACAGTGTTTTGTTCAATTACAACATGGTTGATGATATGGGTAAGGTTGAAGATCTAATCGATTTTATGGAACGTATGCTAATTAAACGACTCAAGAGACTATTGAAGGAGGAATTCACTGAAATGCATGAAGATCTCACTGCATTCCAGAATTATGACCTGGATGACACGTCTAAGGCGAATATCGGCGAGTACTCTATGATTCTACAGAGGATGGCTTTGAGATACTTAATTTTGACTACGATTCTAGCCTTTTACCACTTAGCATTTAAGAGATTGGAGCAGATAGGTGAAAATGACTCTCCAACGTGTCTTAGATACAGAATGCTTGGTTGGAAGTATGCATTGACTATTGAAACGTTGTTCAAGGAGATGTGGGCAGGCTATAATAGAATCGGAAACCATAGGAACTATTTTGAGTTCTACCCAGTGTCATCGTTACTGCTCATGGCCCCGATTTTGAGATTTGCACAGAGAAGAGTGACGCTGTTTGCTACAGCGAGGTTCCTAACCATGTTCAACGTTGATGATCAACTGATCGTGAATCATGTTCTTTACGGAAACGATCATCAGGACGCTGAAATCTTGAGAAACTTAGAGGATTCTGGCGAGATTGGTAAACTATACACCCTAAAGGACTTTGATGACCTGGACATTGATGACGACTACGGCAAGTTGGTGAAGAAGTTTAGTAAATTAAACAATATGAGATTCCTTGTTGTCAGCCTGAGCAAAGTGATGTCGGATTCCTTGGTATTGATGCGTACTGCTCAAACCACATTCAACTTTATGAAACTGTCCAAAATATTCCACGTTCTTTTGCTCCGATTGTGCTCTTTTCTTTTGAATTACACCATTCATGAAAATGCCAATACCGGAGGCTTAGAGGACGACGTCATCTCAAATGGAAGGGCCAGTCTATTACCAATTATCAACTCCCCACCACTTGTGAACACTGGGTCGCCACCATTTGAATTACCACCAGGATCCCAGGAACGACGTTTTGATTTTAGGAACTTCTTTGCCGCAGGACAGGATATCACCATTGAAGACGATGAGATCTATGATTTGTTCCACATGACATCCAGAAACCGCTGGTGGTGAAGACGTTTGGGAGAAAAAAAAACTAGAGTAACGATTTGAATGATTTTATGATGACGACCAGGATGATTCTAACATATACATATGTGTATTGCGTATCCAACACAAAAAAACTTAGCTAAAGAAAGAGAACAAAGTTGTATCAAACATTTTCGGAGTAGTGCCCGAGTACATGTAATCGACTTGTTTTCACCCCAACACCCCAAAAGATGAGTTTCGGAATTACTCCGACACCCGAACATTTCTCATTGGCGTTTTCCAGAATTTTCTTACACACCAAAAAAAAAAAAGAAAAAAGAAAAAAAAAAGAGTAAAGAAAGAGAGAGCGATGGAAGGTTCCAGTTAACTTTCGCCACTAATTGGATGAACTTTAAGAATCTTTATTTCCCCCAACCCTTCTCAATTTGAATAGAAAAGACCCTCATCCCAACGGCTTCTTATTTTTTCATTTATTTCAACTTTAAAAAAAAACATCTGACTATAGTGATCAGATCTTACACGCAAAAGGTATAGCACTTTAACAAGCTCTTCATCCATTTAATTTTTTTTCTTTTTCTTTTTCTTTCCTCTTACCCTCTCTCTCAATACAAAACATACCTAAAATAAAGACAAAATGGTGAAAGACACAAGATTCTATGATATTCTTGGTGTCTCCCCTTCTGCCTCTGAATCGGAGATCAAGAAAGGCTACAGAAAAGCTGCTCTCAAATATCACCCAGACAAGAACCCATCTTCTGAGGCGCATGACAAATTTAAGGAGATCACCGCTGCGTATGAGGTGCTCTCAGACTCCAACAAACGTGAGATTTACGACCAGTACGGTATTGAAGGTCTCCAGAATGGTGGGCCAGGCGGTATGGGCGGCATGAATACTGATGATTTGTTCTCCCAGTTCTTTGGTGGCGGTGCTGGTATGTTTGGTGGAGGTGGTCAGAGAGGTCCACAGAGGGGCCACGACATCAAGCACGCCATCGGCGCTACATTGGAAGAGCTCTACAAGGGTAGAACTGCTAAGCTTGCCTTGAACAAGACAGTTCTCTGTAAGACCTGTGAGGGCCGTGGTGGTAAGGCAGGTGCCGTGAAGAAGTGTTCCGGTTGTGGTGGTCGTGGTATCAAGCTCGTTACCAGACAGATGGGTCCTATGATCCAGAGATTCCAGACCACTTGTGACCAATGTAACGGATCCGGTGACATCATCGATGCAAAGGACCGCTGTACAGCTTGTCACGGTAAGAAGACCGCCAGCGAGAGAAAGATTTTGGAGGTTGTCATCGAGCCAGGTATGAGAGACCAGCAAAAGATTGTCTTCAGAGGTGAGGGTGACCAAGAGCCAGATGTCACTCCTGGTGATGTTATCTTCGTTATTGAAGAGAAGCCACACAAGGACTTTAAGAGAAAAGGTGACGACTTGATCTACGAAGCCGAGATTGATCTTTTAACCGCTCTTGCTGGAGGTGACTTCCACATTAAGCATGTGAGTGGAGAGTACTTAAAGGTGTCCATTATTCCAGGTGAGATTATCTCTCCAAACGATATCAAGGTGGTTGAAGGTAAGGGTATGCCAATTCCAAAGCTTGGAGGCCACGGTAACTTGTTCATCCAGTTCTCCATTAAATTCCCACCACAGCACTTCACATCTGAGGAGAACTTGAAGAAGCTCGAATCCATCTTGCCACCTAGAAGAACAGAGAAGATTCCAGCTGACGCCATGGTCGACGATGTTATCTTGAGCGAATACAATGCTTCCAAGCACGACTCCCAGCAGCAGAGAAGAAGAGCCCAGTATGACGAAGACGATGACGATGAGGAAGGTGGACACCCAGGTGTTCAGTGTGCTTCTCAGTAAGTTACTCCTGACCATTTTTTTTCGAACGAAGTTTGCATATAAGCGGGTGCGTGTCCTTTCTCTTTCTTTCACTTTCCTTTATTGCTTTTTAGGAAGTTGGAAGAGATTGTGATTGTGATATTTTCCGCTGTTTACACACATGGTGGGGGGGGGGAGTAATAAAAGACCCCTTCTGATGTCAGATTGGAAAATAAAACAACGTCAAGGCACGGTTTTATTAGAACCCTCTCTGTGTCTCTCTCTCTTTGTTTTTTCTCGTGTTTTGAATTAGTTTTCTCCTTTACTGTCTTAGTTCATATTGTTTGGTCCTGCTGTCTTTATTCTATTGATTTCATCCATTTGCTAACCGCATTCTTTCCTCTTTATGTTAAATGAATGGGGAGATCGAATCTTTTTTCTTTGAAGTCCACAATTTATACACCATTATTCGCAAACCACAAGTAGTACTAGAGCGAGTCTAAGAATAAGATATCATGGGACTATACGAGCCAGCATGTAGCTTTGAAACATATTGACTAATTTTGAGATATATAGTAACATTCATAAGACCATAATTAAATAGATAGCGAGAGTGGTATCAGTGTATCATAAGCCATTCACTTTGGAGGATTGTTTGGAGTGGATATCAGGAAACTGACGTCCCCCTTTTTAGCACTGGAAGGACTGCTTGTAGATGCATTAGATGTCGGTTGATTACGGGGCTGTTGTTGTTGTTGTTGTTGTTGTTGCTGTTGCTGTTGTTGCTGTGATGTGGCAGTAGGCGGTGGCATATCCACTCTTGGGAATTGGAAACCAGGCAATGGTTGTGCATACCCTGGAGGTGGAGCCTTCTGGGGTATTGGTGCGGGTGGATATTGGTAGTAGACTGGTCTTTGTTGAGGTTGTGTGTCTCTCCGAGGAAGATAAGGAGATCCTAACGGTCCTGAATGTGCCCAGTGTGATTGTGGAGGAGGCGTCTGTTGGTATTGTGGAGCTAATGTAGGTATTTGTTGGGCAGGACGGTACTGAGGAGCCGTCTGTTGCGCCTGGCTCTCGTACAGTGAACGAAGATGAGAGACGTTAGCTTCCGAGTAGTTACGTCTGTGCATAGAAGATGAAGGGAATGATGTGGGGGTGCTGAATGTAGCTTGTAGTGGTGGCTGTTTTTCTTGTTGTTTTTCTTGTTGTTGTTGTTGCTGCTGCTGCTGATGTGATGGATGATCTTCACTCGAGTTCTTACTCTTGCGCTCGTCTTTGAAGTCACCCTTTGGTTCCCCTGGTTTTTGCCAATGATGAAACTGGAACTGCGTTTGTTGTGGGATGTTGACTTTAAAAACAGAGGTGGCAGCTTGTGACGATGTCTTGTGTGGTGATTTCAAGTGCTTTTCCTGTTTCACAGTAGCCTCCGATACCTCTTTGGACAGTTCCCCAGACGACATCATGGAGGGGATGAGATGTGGGGGGATGTTGCATTCGACCGCCAGTTTGAGAAAGTCCATAGCAGCATGGACAGCGCTAAGCTTAAGGGATGCAGTTTTGCTCTTCTCCTGCTCCAATTTCAGAGAGACAGCAGTGGCGAGTAGCTCTTCTGAGTATGGCCAGTCTTCGGGTCTGATACCGACAACTTCACTGAGCCATTCAGCAGCAGTGGGAGCAATGTGGTACTTTGCCCTTGGATCATGCAGTAAAGATTCACGTACATTTGTTGTTGTTTTCCTCTTTAAATCAGTTCTCGCCTCTACACCGTCTTCATCCTCGTTCTCGACTTCCACTATTCCATGTTTCATCATGGGAGATCTCGATCTGGCCCTCTGATATTTCTCTGTGGAAGGTTTATCTCGTGTTGCAGTGCTGGAGCCGGCATCCCAGGACTTGTGACGCTTGTGTGCTCTCATAGTCCGTAGTAAAGAGCTCCTCTGCGTCTTCTTGGGTTCTGAAGCCTCCGTTATTGATGTGCTGGTGGTGTCACTTGTACTGGGTGAATGGTGTAAAGATGCGAAAGAAGAAGAAGAAGAAGAGGGCATTGCCGCTGTGGGTGTCGTTGTCACTGTGCTACTGGAGAAGTTGTCTGCCTCGCTGTTGTTTGTTCTAAAGTTCCTCGTTACCGCCGGCAAGGGCCTCTGCGGAATCTCCTGTGGGATACTCCCTGGTGTCTCAGTTGGCATATGAAGATGTGTGTTGTGTGTGTGTGTGTTAATTTTTTCTTTGCCCTTGAATTTCGGGGAGTACGGAGATGTGAGAAGAGATATGATAGTGAGACAAGTGGGAGGATAGGAGATTGGGATGTGTGTATGAAGACCCTCTTTAACTATGACTCTGTGTATGCGGTGGCCCTTCTTTGTTTCGTTATGCTATAATTTGTGTTGTTTACTTTGTATATGCTGATGGTGGCGAACTGGACTAAGTGATGGATTCTGAACAAGGGTGGAAAAAGACAACAACGCGCACACAGATAGTGGAGAAAGAAGAAGAATATAATAACAAACAATAACAATGACAACAATACAAAAAACAAAAGAACAAAAAAACAAAACAGATGTTACCAGAACAGGAATGTGGTGGTAAGATGATGTCAGGCACTGTATGTGTATGTATCTACTGGTAAAAACTCGAGAGAAGATAAGCTACTTGTTCTTTGAAATGTTTGTTGTTTTCCCCCCTTTTGGGTTGGAAAAAAATATGGGATGATAATAACTGTGATATTCGAAACTTGTATGGGGCCAAGCTGGAAAGATGAAAAGAATAGGGAGTAATTCATTCAATGGATTAAGAAGTTTTTAGTGGTGTTTATGCTAACAATTTTGAGTAGCTGACATAAGTTCAGTTTGGCTTTGGAGCGTTACGCGTCTTCTCCCCGTCTTCCCCCTCCTCATTCAAATCTTTTGACGCGTCAGGTCGGTCTAGAACCACCTCTTAATTCCTTCTTGAAACTAGTAGTGTTACGAGCTTTGATAAGATTGACAGTCTGTTTAATTTTGTTTAAATAAAGAAAACACACAAGAATAGTACACATAAAGAGAGTTAAGAAGAAGAAAAAAAGAATAGGAAATAAAATAAAATAAAAAGAGAAAGAACCATCTGATATCCCTGAAAAGGGTATGATAGTTCTGTCCCTGTTAAAGAAGAAAAAAACAGTCCTTCATGTGAACAAATAATAAGTACTATTTTAGTTGTACAAGACAATCTTAGCCTTACCCTTGGTGACCGAGGAAGTACAACCGGATGAACCAGAAGAGTAAGAACCACCCTCGTAAGTACAAGAACCAATGACGTTCGAGTCGTCATCAGCAGCCACGATCTTGACGTTGAAGTTGGCAGCGTTCAAGTTGTTTGGGTTTGGAATCAAAGACAAGTAGGAGATGCCACCAGTGGCACCAGCACCGAAGTTGAGTGGAGCCCAGTTACCAATGGTGGTGGCGTCAGTACCCCACACACAGCCATCCTCCCAAGAGACACCGGCATCGTTAACATAGTATTGAGCAGAAGTACCACGTCCACCCCAAACATAGTAAGTCTCCTGGTTGACGACAGTCAACGGCAAAGAAGAACCAGCCTCAACATACGTTGGAATAACCATATTCTCGGTACCTGGGTAGTCAGTGCGACAGATGGCAACAGGCTTGTCCAGCTCATTGACAACAACGGCGGAATCAATACCCCATTCACACAAGTACTCAGTGTTCTTGTTAGATCTGTAGAGCTTACCACTCTTACAGTACAAACCACCAACGGACACACCGTTAGCTGGCTGTTCGGATGGCCACTGAGTCTTGGACATACCCGGCTGACAAGCATAAGAGCAGTAAGAACCATCAGTACATGAACCACCAGTGGAAGTGTCAGATGGATGGTAGATACCAGAGTAGCCACCAAAGCCTAAGTGGTCTAAGGCAATGACACCTTGGCCGACAAGAGAGCCAAAGTCATCACAGTCAATCTCACCATCCTTGAATCCGGAGTATGGACCAGAGAAGTCAGATAAGTCACCGTAGATGGAACCGGAACCTTGTGATGAAGAAACGTGGGTAGAAGAAGCCTCAGTGGCAGTGGAAGAGGCAGCAGTGAAAGACGAAGTAGTAATAGTAGAAGAGGAAGAAGCCTGAGTAGGAACGGCAGAAGAGGTCTGGGCAGTAGATGTGGAGGTAGATGGCTCAACAACGGAGGAGATAGCTGAGGTAGTAGCCGAGCTCAATGTCGTGGTGACAGCAGGCTCGATAAGCTTACCATTGCCATCAACTGTGACAGTAGAGTACACATACTCAACAGCAACGGCACGCTTGTGCTGGTGGTGACCGTGGAATTTGGTGGTGGAACAATCCTCTTCAGCCTTGACAGAGGAAGCAAAGACAGCAAAGGCTATAATAGCAGCGTTCGTAAACTTCATTTTTAACTGTTGGAGAAATTTTGTTAGTAAGTTATTCAGAACAGAGATGAATGCTCTTTCGGGATCCCATGATATAAAAAAATATTTTTTTCCTCTCCTGGAACTTCAACTTCAACTTCCTCGAAGAAGAGAAACACAAATTGAAAATAATGCATTGTACATGCTCAGATCTCGCCCTTGCCCCTGTAAATTCTAAGACACCCCCTTTCTTAAATGAATGGGTCATAGAGAATTCACTCACGTACAATCAGGCTCTTGTGACAATCAGTTAGCACGCAATCGATTCAATGTCCTCACCTCCCCTGATACAACAAGAAAGCAACAATCCTTATTCTTCATAACAACAAAACAAAGCCCCCTCCTCAAGAGAAACAAAAAAAATTCCAGAACCTAAAGGAAAAGGGGAATGCAAACGCGTGTCTCTCTTTGTATAAACACAGGCACGCAAAATTGCCATTTCGCGTTTCTCTGTGTACCTTCAATACCCGATGCAGTAAATTCCGAGGGCGCGATTTGCTTATTCCGAGGACAGTTTGTTGACATTTGCGCCGAATGAGGAAACTTTCGAGGGAAACACATTAAAAATTGATTTTGTTGCCGTGCCAACGCCTTAGAAATTAAATTTTGGGGTTTTTTGTTGTCTATCTTTGGAGGGTGGTTGTTTCCGGATCGGGGCCAGCCTGGGAAAATGAGAGGAGCGGGTAGGGTAGGGGGAGGGCTTCATGATGAAAAAGACCATGGGATGAGATCAGTGAATGTATTTTGTAATTGTAGTGATGCAACCCAATGGACAAAATAAGGGGGGCGAAACAGAGTAGCCCCATTATCGTTTGGTCATGTGGTGAGGTTTTTCTCAATGAGATGCCATTATGTGGACAAATGAATTGATTCAGAGCTTGTTTTGAATAGAAAAAAGCGATCAACTTCAACTCAGGGGATTTGAAAGGAGAGTGGGAGAGAGAGAGAAAAAAATAGAAGGAAAAAAACCGGGGGAAGACTTACCTTGATAGCAAAACTTTATAGCAGTATTTGATATAGATCTCAGGCAAACAGAAAAGTGCGGGATTGGAAACTGAACACGGTATCACAACAATAAAGGAGTGTAAAGAAGTTGGGATATGATAGCGTGTTAAAGTTCCTGTTTGGTTATTGAAACGAAATGTTGCTCTGGTTTGCTTATTGTTAATTTTACTACGTTGGTGGGAAAAGAAGAAAAAAAACAAAATACTTGAGAGAGTTTTTTAGAAGGTGATCGGTTCCAAACGGTTTCCCAGCCAACACACGCAGCCTGGCGGTGGGAATGTGGTTTGAGCCACAGTGATGGCACAATGAGGCTGGCTCATGCTCATCAGCAATTAAAAAAAGGGAAAAAGCCGATGATGACAGATGCAGATATGCTGGGAGTTACTTCATTCAGTGTATGGATGATAATGCGATTCAAAAGATAAGGGCCTTCTCGATAGCGGTTCCCAGGAGAGGCTGTCACTTCTATGGATTGTTGTGTTGTCAAACTTACCAGTTGTTGACCCCGTCCCCCATCCCCTGCTTATACGCGAAACAACTTAAAACTTACTCTCTTTCCCTTCTCGAAACTTCTGATGTGTGTTCCATTGGAGTTTCGTCTTATAATAGGATCATATACAAAAAGCAGTGACGTTAGTCATTATGAAGAAATGATCCAGGAACCATGATCAAAAAAAGTTTAAACAAAAAGAATGTATATATATAGATTATAAAATAAAAAAAAATATTCGGCAAGTGCTCTACTCACTGTGGGGTTTCTCTGGGATGACCATACGTTCTTCTGATGAAACCATAGATTGGGTCCAGCTTGAACTTGCGAATGAACAGCCACTCAACGACCCAGATAGGAACGAAATAACCAAAGAACCAACCAAGGAGCGACCCTCCTTTCCCTCGATAGACCTCAATGGGGTCCCTAGACCCCAAGATGTCTGGGATCACCCTTCTTGCGTACTCCTGTGAAGTCATTGGGTTGTTTCTCTTCACCATCTCTCTTCTCTCATGGAAAGAGTGCTCAAACTCCGAAGACATGAACTTGGATCCGTGTGGAACTGGGTTCTTGTCTGCAATTTCAGTACCAACAGTACCAGTAATAACGTTGAAAACACGCACATCAAAACCCTTCATCTCCAAGTGCAAAGTACGTGCATACTGAGCAACAGCAGCTTTTGAAGCATTGTAGATACAAGAAAATGGAAATGGTAACTCTCCAGTTATAGATCCAGTGAAAACAATGGTTCCATGAGCAGCAATTATAAAGTCCTGTAACTCTCTAACCAATCTCACCGGACCAAAGAAGTTGACAGCAAAAGTGTCGTGAGCACGCTGATCAGTGACATCGATGGCTGGGCAGGTACACGATACACCTGCATTATTGTACAGCAAGTCTAATCTTCCATCCGCCAGATCCTTAGTTAAGAACTCCTTCAACTCGTTACAGCTTTCGACTGATGCAACGTCTAATTTGATTGGGATGACCCCAAACTCTTTCAATGACTCCATCAATTCCACTCGACGAGCACCAGCATACACCCTCCAACCTTTTTCTGCAAGTTGCTTGGAAACTTCATACCCAATTCCTGAAGAAGCACCGGTAATTAATGCAACTTTCTGGCTTTCTGCTAACATTTTTGCTATTATAATCTGCGTATTTGGAAACAGGTCACCCAAAGGAGAGGCTGTATTGTCTGGAAGTAGGGTTATGACACAACTTGTCTGTATCTGATTTGATAATGATAATATAGTCAGAATTGAATAGATCTTTCCGTTAGGAGGGGGACAATACCCGATATTTTTATATTGCTATGAAGAGTGGCGTCCTGCCAATCACAGTTATGCGGGGTTTTGTATCCCATATCGGATACCTCTCAAAAATGGGACGTCTTTATCTACTCTGACTCATCATTAATAGTCATTCGTCTATTCCTAAATCATACCTTAATTCTGTTTATGCTCTGATATCATTGCTTATCAAACTTCATTACCAAGACTTCTAATCAGACCTTCTCGTATTGCGCGTATTAGTCACCCTTCTTGCAAGTCTATGTTTCTTTCTTTCTTTTTACGTTCAGAATCAGAATAATGCCTACCTACCTGTATATCTTCAAAAGGTACCACTTCACAACATCAATATAGTCATTCTTATCTTCTCACCTTATCCGGCCCTTTCGGTACACCAGGTGTTCCCCTCCGTAAGTTTCCCAGTAAGTCATTTACATTGTAGGTTAAGATATATAGGCTTAGGACAGTGCCTATGACTCACCCAAAACACTAAACCGGTCGGATAATCTTTTATAAGACAATTAAAGTCAGGTCAGACCAAGAGATATGTGATAGCTTATATGATTGTTTTCTACAGTTCACAATGTTTGCATTCGTATCATCAATTTCTGTTGAAATGTCTGGGCAGACGATTATCTACCTCAGGATTACAATGTCCCCACTAAATGCAGACACTAAAACTTCAGCAACGACTCATTCCACGTGGGTCTTGGAAGAGTATCTCCTCTTCAGTGCCTCAAAGATAGGGTAAAGCTTGAACTTCAAGGAGAGGCCAATCTCGGCTAACCAGCCTGGCATGTAATACGACAAGTATCCCAGCAACAGGGCGTGCTTTCCTCTGTACACATCAATTGGGTCTCTTGAGCTTTCAATGTCAGCAATAACCTTCATTGCGTAGTTTTCAGCTGACATTGGGTGGTTACGCTTGGCCATCTCTCTTCGGTCATCGAATGCTGATCTAAACTCATCACAGTCAAATTTGGAACTTTGTGGAATTGGTGCCTTGTCAGCAATGTCGGTGGCAACCCCTCCTGTAATCACATTGATGACTCTGACACCGAATCCCTTCATCTCAATGTGTAACCCTCTAGCATAGGCATGGATAGCAGCCTTAGAGGCCGAGTAGACAGCAGAGAATGGGAAAGGGACAAGCCCCGATAATGAGCCTGTGAAAAGAATCGTACCTTTAGCATTGATCACAAACTCCTGAAGTTCTCTCACAAGTCTCGCAGGACCAAGAACATTGACTCCAATGCACTGCTCCAGACGGTCCTCTGAGACGTCAATAGCTGGTGCTGTACATGACACTCCTGCATTGTTATAGAGGACATCGAGCTTCCCTTCAGGTAGTTCATTAGCCAGAAGTTCCTTCAATTCCACGCAGCTTTCCAACGATGAGACATCTAAGTTGACAGGCACAACACCATACTCTTTCAATGGCTCCATAAGCTCAGTGCGACGTGCCCCAGCGTAAACTTTCCACCCTTTCTGAGCAAGCTGTTTTGAGATTTGGTATCCGATACCTGATGAGGCACCAGTGATGACTGCTGTTTTCTGACGTTGATTTGACATTGTGAAAAGATAAATGTATGACCGTTGTGGGTTCCACTTGTTTTTTGTGGTATGTATAGTTTGGGTGAAGCGGCTTTCTGGCCAACTTTATCTCAACTTAACCAGCACAGTGACACAATTATCCGTGTCTGGTTTACATCTCACAGCAGCATGTTAAAGCCGGGTAACCGTAAATTTGCCTGCTTGATAGGGGCCACATCATTAAATTCGTCGATGACTGGAAAATTCAGAAGATGACACTGGAAATGATGAATATTTCTATTAAAAGACAAGAATAAGCTCTGTCCTGTCAAAGTGCTCTCCTCACGCTCTATTCACCTTCTCTTGGACACCGCAAAGTCCTTCAGAAAGCCAAATTTGAGTTTTGTTCGCCTACGTTCAACAGTAAAGAGAAAACCAACTAAAATGTCAGGAAAGGCTGGTGAGTTCTCCAGAGAGAACCTCGAAAACGTTTTGAAGCGTCGTTTCTTCTTCGCCCCATCTTTTGAGATCTATGGTGGTGTTTCTGGTCTCTATGATTATGGTCCACCAGGCTGTGCGTTCCAGGCCAATGTTGTCGACATGTGGAGAAAGCACTTTGTCCTCGAGGAGGACATGCTTGAGGTTGACACCACAATGCTCACGCCATACGAGGTCTTGAAGACCTCTGGTCACGTTGACAAGTTTTCCGACTACATGTGTAGAGATCTGAAGACTGGTGAAATTTTCAGAGCCGACCACTTGGTTGAGGAGGTTTTGGAGTCCCGTCTTAAGGGTGACAAGCAGGCCCGTGGTGAGGTCAAGGACGCCAATGCTGATGCACAGGAGGATGCCGACAAAAAGAAGCGCAAGAAGAAAGTTAAAGAAATCAAGGCTGTTAAGCTTGACGACGAGGTTGTTGCCGAGTATGAGAACGTCTTGGCTCAGATTGACGGCTACTCTGGTGAAGAGCTCGGTCAGTTGATGATCAAATACAACATCAACAACCCAGTCACTGATGGTCCATTGGAGCAGCCAAAGGCTTTCAACTTGATGTTTGAGACTGCTATTGGTCCATCTGGTGCTTTGAAGGGTTACCTCAGACCAGAGACTGCCCAGGGTCAATTCCTCAACTTCAACAAGTTGCTGGATTTCAACAACTTGAAGATGCCATTTGCTTCTGCTGCTATTGGTAAATCCTTTAGAAACGAGATTTCTCCAAGATCTGGTTTGCTCCGTGTTCGTGAGTTCTTGATGGCTGAAATTGAGCACTATGTTGACCCACAGAACAAGAAGCACGAGAACTTTGACAGTGTTAAGGACATCAAACTCAGATTCCTGCCAAAGGATGTCCAGCAGGCTGGTTCTACTATTCCAATTGAGAAGACTATTGGCGAAGCTGTTGCTTCCGGTATGGTTGACAACGAGACCTTGGGTTACTTCATTGCCAGAATCTACTTGTTCTTGGTCAAGATTGGTGTTGATGAGAACCGTTTGAGATTCAGACAGCACATGGCCAACGAGATGGCTCACTACGCTGCTGATTGTTGGGACGCTGAGCTGCACACCTCCTATGGTTGGATTGAGTGTGTTGGTTGTGCTGACAGATCCGCTTATGACTTGACTGTTCACGCTGAAAAGACTAAGGAAAAGCTCGTTGTCAGACAGAAGTTGGACGAACCAGTCACTATCACACAGTACGAGATTGACTTGGAGAAGAAGAAGTTTGGTCCAAAGTTCAGAAAGGATGCCCCGGCTGTTGAGAAGTTCTTGACTGGACAGTCCCAGGACGAGTTGATCCAGATGAAGGAGAAGTTGGACAAGGACGGCAAGGTTACTTTCACCGTTTCCGGTGTTGAGGGTGAGATCGAGTTGGACACATCATTTATCAAGATTGAGCAGAGAACCCACAAGGAGCACGTTCGTGAGTACACTCCAAATGTTATTGAGCCATCGTTCGGTATTGGCCGTATCATTTACGCCATTTTTGAGCACAGATTCTGGACCCGTGCCGAGTCCACTGAACGTGGTGTTTTGTCCTTCCCACCAATCGTTGCCCCAACCAAGGTTCTCTTGGTCCCACTTTCTAACAACGAGGAGTTGGCTCCAGTCACCAAGGAGGTTTCCCGTATTTTGAGAAGAGAGCAGATTCCATTCAAGGTTGATGACTCTGGTGCTTCCATTGGTAAGAGATACGCCAGAAACGATGAGCTCGGTACTCCATTTGGTATTACCATCGATTTTGAGTCAGTTAAAGATGGCTCTATCACTCTGAGAGAGCGTGATTCTACCAAGCAGGTTAGAGGTGAGGTCAAGGACATTATCAAGGCCATCAAGGAGATCACTTACGAGGGTGTCTCTTGGGAGGAGGGTACTAAGAACCTTACTCCATTTGAGACTAAATCCGAGGATGATGAGTAGTTGTCATATTCATCTTAAATCTTGTTCCATAGTTTCTATCATATATGTCATCTAATTTTTGAGATCTTGTAAGGATTTATGATTATGGTTATGATTATTACTATAAATATGATAATGATTATGATTATGATCATGAATTCTGATTATGATTTGCTTTTGCTTTTTTTTTTTTTTTTTTTTTTTTTTTTTTTTT
>JAJMEM010000035.1:0-92631 GCA_030574135.1 Petasospora petersonii | reverse complement strand
CTACACCGTCATGTCCATGCTCTTATTCTACAAGCTTAGTATCGGTGTTTTCGGTATCAACAAGGAGAAGCTTCGTTCCATCACTATTGAGCCAAAGTTCAAGATCCTTCTTAAAGTGTATGCCGTGGCCTCAGTTATTCTTTCATTTGCGCCACTGTTGAGTAATCTAGCCATTATGATTCCGGCTATTATATTAGCTATCTTTGTTGTGAACATTGCTTGGATACCAATGGTTGTTATTATGTGGAGAAATGCCAAGGCTACCGAGAAGGAAATGGTGGACCCAGTTTTCTCACGTAACTACAATCACTCCAGAAAGTGTGTCATTTGGATTCCGATTGGTCTTGATATCACATCCGTTGTGGGTATTATCCTCGTGATGCTAGGCAGTAAGTCTGGTGTTTCGTTTGGTACACCAGGGTCAACTGCCTTAGATAACGCCTTTGCCCATTCCTTCGAGGTTGCCATCTCTCAGAAGTTCTGGTTCGTCTTGTTGAAGCACTTGTCTGAATTCTCCATGCTCATTGTACAATGGGCTATCATTTTGACTTGGAGACCACACATGCTTGAGAGAACAGAGGATATCCACTCTAACGAACTCTCTGATACTCCTCATGCCTCTTTAAAGTTGAACGATGAATTAACAGAATGAGGTTTATATATATATGACCTGATTCTAATGATCTACACAGTTTTATTATTTTTCCTTTTTCAAAATTTTTTCAAGCATGATTAATGCCATACATCAGTATTATATAAAAATGCAAATGCATGTGTTGACTCAGAATCCCTGGGACTTTGCTCCAGAGATTTCTTCACCTTAAAAACCTCTTTCTAATAAAAAAAATGGTAGAGCAAACCAGAAATCAAAGAAAATGAACACAGGTATAGTTTTGATTTAATGTACACGGTGAAGCAGTTTTGTGTGAAAAGACAAGGGAGAAACAGAAAGAGAAAGTGTGGGGGTTCATAACAAAAGGTGTGGAAACGTCATAGAAAGGGAGGAAAATGATGGCCTAAGTAGAAAAATCTGGCAGAGAATAAAGTGGGTGTTGAAAACTTAGTCCTTGGATTTCTTTGACTTCTTGTCCTTCTTTTCTTTCTTCTCCTTCTTCTCCTTCTTTTCCTTCTTGGACTTTTTCTCCTTCTTCTCCTCCTCCTCAGCATCAGACTCCTCTCTCTTTCTCTTCTTGTCCTTCTTATCCTTCTTGTCCTTCTTTTCCTTCTTGGACTTCTTCTTCTCTTTCTTCTTCTCGTCCTCTTCCTCGGAATCGGACTCATCGTCAGAGTCACCATTCTTCATGGAGACATCAGCAGTGTCAGCATCAGCGTTATAAGCCTGAGCCTCTGTGATTTCAATCTTCTTGTGCTCACGGACAACCTTAGCCGTGGTTCTCAAGTCTCTACCTTCAAGAGCAGAGAGACGAGACTCAACCTTACCTCTGACTTCAAGACCAACGTCTCCAGAGTCGTCTCTGTCCTCAGCCAAAGCATCGTATCTGAGGGCAACAGCGGCCTTAGCAGCAAGAACACGAGCGATCTTACCCTTGTTCTTTCCAGATGCCTGACCGACAAGGGAGGCATGGTAGAGCAAACCGTACTTTGGAGTGTCATGCTTGGTCTTCAAGGCTCTGAACAAGGCCTTTTCAGCACCGAGAATCTGGATGGTAGAGGCTGGTGCCTTGGCCAAGGAGATCAAAGAACCAGAGTGGGCAATGAGTCTGGCACCAATGAGCTCACCAACAAGGGCAGTCAAGTTTGGAGCAATGGCTCTCATACGGGAGGAGAGGTATTGTGAGAGCTTCTCACGGTATTGGGAGAACTCAACAATCTGCTCAGCAAGGGCCTTGATGTTGATCAAATCCAGTTCGGTGATTTCAGTACCCATGGAAACTTCAGCAGCAGTCTTAACACGCTCCTCAGCATCTTCTGGTAAGATCTCGGAAAGATCAGTGTCTGCACAGTTGGATCTGACACCCATGGCAAGAATGATTCTGGCGTAGGCAACGGAGTCTGTGATGATCTTAGCGAGCTCTGGGAAGTGCCATCCGTACCACTCCTTACAACGCATAGCATATGTGTTAAGCTCCTTGTCCAAGTCGTCGAGCAGAGCAATGGCCTGGATGATCATGGTGTCAACCTTGTCGGCAGAGAATTTGAGTTTGTGACGACCAATGGAGTGTGCAAGACCAAGAGACATCTTAGAAAGGTCGCTATCGGAGAGGCCTGGCAAGAGTTCTGGGAGATGCTCACGGACGGCTCTGAAGAGGTCCAATGTAACAGCGTCAGAGACGACATTGAGGTTGAGCCCAAGCTTGTTGATGGCATTGGCGAGCTTGGTCTCAGAAACAACAAGCGTGGCTTTCTTGTCAGCCTTGACGCCCTCCAAGAAAGACTTCAGCTGGTCAGAGACCTTGCCTTCAATGACAGAGTTGACCTCCTCCAAGGCATTGGCAGCAGAGGAAAACTTGGAGAAAGCACTAACCTTGAACTGGTTCAACACCTTCTCAGAAGAGTTGAGGTCTGTGACAAGGGTGGAGGACTTGTAGATCTTCTTGTCTGAGGCCTTAAGCAAGGCATAACCTGCAGCAGTTTCCGTAAGGACGTAAGCCATTTTTGTGTTTGAAGCCTGTATATTGAAACAAAAAAAAGCCTTGGAAAGGGGGAGATGAGCTTTCTCTTTCTCTGCCTTTTTTCCATCTGCTTAAAGCGTGAAAATTTTCTGTAAGCTTCAACCCAAAAAAAAAAAGAAAAAAAAAACTGGGAAAGGCACAGTTGCGCAACTGACCTGAATGCGGGAATTCCGTAAAAACAACTTACGCCATTTCGCGTAATCTCATCACGTGCACTGGATATCTTCCGCCAATTTTCATTTACGGTAATAATGTTTTGAAATATGTCTGAATAAGGTAAGCTCGCGACAAAATGGCGGAAATATATCAAATGCGCCTTCATAAAGAAATTCCTTTTAAGAAATCATTTAGAACAACAACATCATCAACAACAACAACCAAAACAACCAGAGAACGACAACTTCTTCACTGATTCCACAAGTTCCCAGAACCTCGCTATCTCCCCATAACAAATAGTTATTTTCTCTCTCTTTTTCACCAATGTCAACTTCTGCCTTGCCGCCGGCCGCACGCACGAGAAAACGTCTCAAATCAGAGCTCGAAACGCGTACAAATCACATTGACGAGGCATCATCCACGTCGTCCTCTTCTTCTGCTTACAATGATGCTTCAGATAGTGATAAAGAGACATCTAGGCATTCAGAACTCTTGACGGTTCCAGAACCGGCTGATTTCGTTGGCTCGCTTATCCCTAAACCAGGTTCACCCTCAATAGGAAACGACTTCTTGACCGCTCATCACATCCTTGGTGACTACGTCCGCAAACATGAGATCCCACGTAAAGTCTTCCACAGTTCTATCGGCTTCATCACATTATACTTCTACACAAAGGGTGTTCAAACGGATGCATTCCCCCTCGCATTTACCATTTCCTTTTCGTGCATTATGGCTTTGGACTTGCTCAGACTCAGATCAAGAAGATTCAACTACTTGTACTGCCAAGTAGTGGGATTCCTCATGCGTGAAAAGGAAGTCCATGGATATAACGGTGTCCTATGGTATCTGCTTGGCCTTGATTTCTCTTTCTACTTCTTCCCAAAGGACATTGCCATGATCTCCCTTCTTTTACTTTCTTGGTCTGATACCGCTGCCTCAACATGTGGCCGTAAATGGGGGTACCTAACTCCAAAGATTGCCAGAGGCAAGTCACTTGCGGGTTCACTTGCTGCCTTCTTTGTTGGTGTGTTTTCCAGCTACCTTTTATACGGCTATTTTATCCCAGCTTACCCACAAGTTAATGCTCCAGGATCGATTTATTGGACCCCAGATACCAGCAACCTCAACATTCATCTCTTATCTTTACTCATGGGCTTCGTTGCTGCATTCTCCGAAGGTATCAACTTGTTCAACTGGGATGACAACTTCACTATTCCAGTACTTTCAAGTATCTTTGCTTACGGAATGATTACTATATTCCGCATCTGATTTGATCCTAGCAAACGAAACATTTTCTCTTTACCTCTCTACTTTTTACTAGAAACATATAATACTATGAAGGCAGAACATGGACACGCACACTTTTTGGAAAGACGTGATTACTGATCACATGGCATAACAACAATCATTAAATGATTGTCTATAATTCCGGGTTTTATATATACACAACTTTAAGTTATGCTCGAAATGGTAGAATTTTAAGAATGCCTATAGATCATACAGGCTATGATCTACATACTACTAGTATTAAAAAGCTTTTAGCTTTATGAATCTCTCCATTACAATATACATATGATTTTAACCAAAGAAAACAACGTTACACAATTAAAACCACACAACCTTCATGAATAAAACAAAAAAGACATTTAGTAGAAGGTGGTTGGTCTCTGGGCAGCGTAAATGGCCTTGGTCTTCTGGACACGGTGTGGCAATGGGAACTTCAAGTCCTTAGTGAGGAACTGCTTGACGTACTGTCTCTTAACGTCATCGGTCTTCTCAAGCTCAACAACCTTGAGGATGTGAATAGATCTAAATCTGGCTCTGTGACGAGCAGCCAAGTCCTGGTACATGGTCTGAACGGCACCGACACGGGTAACGTCTCTGAACTCCTTGTACAAGTTGTGAGTACCGGATCTGGAGTCGTAACGGATCCAGATACCAAAGTTCTTGACCTTGGTTGGGTGAGCCTCGGAGATCTGGTTGACAGAGACAATCTCACCAGAAGCTCTCTTAACCTTGTGCAACTTCTGGAGGAAGTACCAGTAACGAGACTTAGCAACAACAACGTTTGGAGCAAAGATTCTCATACGGTACAGCTTTGGCTCCGGAACGGACTCGGTTGGAAGACGACGACCAATAACCTGATATTCGTTAAGACGAGACACTGGGGGAAAAGTTAGTAAACTCATTCACTTGAAGGGGACTTTTTGTAGGAGGACTTTTCACGAATGATGTTAGATAGAGAGAATCTGATGTGATGAATACACTTCCTTCTGTTAAGTGAAAGCATGTCTAGTGGGGATGTGGTTCAGTACTTCTTCCACCTTGGAAAGATGAATTAAAAGCATGAAGTTCCTCTTTTTTGCTTGAATGAAAAGTTGGGCTGCGAAAGAAGAAAATATGGGAATATTCAGTGATATCAAAAGGAAAAGGAAGAAAAAACAAAGTTTTTGTGATGGTGTTTGTGTGATAGCTGTAAAATATTGTGCTTGGTGCTTTTTTTCTCAATGTGGTTGATTGTGTTCAACAACTTGTATATATATATATATGCTTCTCGGCTTCTCCATTTTGAAAGAATTAAATTCTCACTCTTTCTCATTCTAATCATTCAAGAGCCCGTCCAGTATACCTCCTTTACTCACTTTTGGGTGGATTGATCCTGCGATAACACCTTCTTAACAACTGTTGTGTGTATAAACAGAAGCCAGTTTTTCACTCGTTGAAAATTGTTTGGCGAGCAGCTCGCGCTCCCGCGACAACCCAAGCCCAGGTGGGTGCAAAAATAGTGGGTGGTGTCCGGATGTCAAAGGGTGTAATTACATAAGCTTCCGCGAAAATAAGGCTTTTCACTGCGGTTGGTGCAACAGAAAATTTAACACACATCGAAAGGCTCAGAGAGTCTGGCAGTCATAGTAAAGCCCTACACTAAGTCACGTGGTCATATAATAAAAGCCCTATTATTTATGTGTCAAATTAGTCCTCAACTATGTATAATAAAAAATATAAATTACGTTTCTCACAAATAACTAACTAAATCCTAGAGTAAAAGGGTTCAGAGAATAATCGAGTATTCATTCAGAGTGGCAAGGTCTAAGAGTACATTCAAATATCACTTCACAGAAATTAATAAACAACTAGAAGGAGCATTTCGTCAAGATGACATGACGTGTGGGAAGGAGATAAGTCAATCATTGTAGAATGTAGCAGGTAAAAGGATATGCCGTTTTTCTTTCTTTTTTAGTTTGTGAGGTTTATTCAACAAAGAAAAGTGGACATCAACTCCTTAAAAATGTTCCCAGGAGTAGTCTGAAAAGAAGTGAATTGAAAAACGAAGGGTACGATAACGATAATAAGCTTGGGTCAATCAAGCAGCCATAGAAGTAGCTGGCTCAGCAACAACAGTCTCAGTCTCTGGAGAATTCTTACCCAAACCAATAGCGTTCATGGTAACTGTCCAGGCCTCGCTAGCCAAATTCATGGTCGAGTTATAGGTGACGTTGAAGGGAGTAACAAAAGACATTGGTTTCTCCTTCTCCAAGTTCTTGTTAAAGACATCAATGACGTGGACGGTGTACGTGTAAGGAGACATGACCATCTCCATCTTCTTGTTCATGACAACCGGGATTGAACGCTTTGTCAAATCGTAGGACAAGAACAAACTCTTCTCAATCTCACTGGAGTAGTCACCAGCGAGAGGCTCACTCTTTGGCAGCCATTTGTTTGCAGTGGACTCCATGTAACTGTTGATTGGTCTAACAAGCGGGTCCAACGAGCTTCTGAGCAATGGCTTACCCTTTGTGTCATACAAGTGCTCGTTGTAGTATGCACGGAAGTCCTTAATCATCTGTCTGGTGGGAGAGCAGACATTGTCCTGGACGGCCTCTGTGGTCCATTGAGTAGACTTCTGGACGACACCAGCAGCACTAATGAAAGGAGCCTCAACGGTGTTGGTAATGTCCTCGTAAGCGATAGTCTTGAGGCAAGGAGCAACACTGTCAGTGATATCCAAGGTGTAGTTTCCTGCCTTATCAACAGCATCAACCACTGGCTTCAAGATGCTTTGGCCCTGCATGAACTCGATCACAGGTTTGGAAGCATTGTTCATGGCTTCAACGCCAGGGATCTTCTCAACAAACTCAACTGTCTCCTTGACCAACGGGTATGACATCAAGTGAGTGGAAGTGGCACAAGTCTCACCAGTGGGTTCGAGAACAGAAACAGACGCCTCCACAGGCATAGGGGCAGTCTCGGTAGAGTTTGAGGCAGCAACTGGCTCTTCAGAGTTTGTGTTCATGGTTTCTTCTGGGGTTTCTAATGGAGCAGGTTTTTCCTTCTTATGATTGAAGAAAGACATTTGGTAATAGCGCGTAGACAATTGTTGGAGAAGCAAAAGAATAAGGGTGGTTAGTATTAGTCAAGAGTGTGAGCATTACAAAGGGCATTGTATCAGATACAGTCCATCTGGGTTTATAAACTCTCAATGTCTTTGTGTGCATTGCAAAGAGAATTGGGCTATTGGTACACAAAAGCGGATTAGCCATCCCGTCTCCCTCCCTTTTCTCTGTGGTCAACTTCCAGGAGAGCTGGAATCAGCTACCATCTTTCTTTGAGCGCATCTGTAACTTCTCTCTTACCTGAATGAACAAAATAAGTCAAGATCATCTACGTGTTGTGTTGATAAACCCCATTTTAGTTCCCTCTTCATGCGTGAATATATCAGCACACTTAATTGTGTGAGTTTTCTTATCGCTGCGTAAATTTTGGCACAACAAGACATATGAATGGGCCTCTGGGGATGAATTTGCCGTTGTCGTGGAAACGAGAGAGTTCAGAAAAAATGACAGATTTGTTTACATTTTTTCACTTTCTCTTAAACAAAGAGAAAATCCAACTCCACCACTCGTTTCCTTTGCTTTTATATAACATATGGAGGACACACTCAGTACCACACCGGTGGTCCCTCCGTTTGTCGAGTCATCAGTGAACGCGCATGAAAGACCACCAGTTTATTCGTCATATTCGCTATCGCCTACCTACGAAGCCCTTTCCAACCGCCTGGCGCAGATTATAGACGGACAGGTTACCTCCCATTCTACTCCCTTTCTCGCTGATTCCAGTGATGAAGGCTCACTTTCTCATGATGATGTGGGCCCTGCTTCTGATCTGGAAGGAAGCCTTGCAAGCAGCAACTCGGACTCAGAAGACAGTGAAGAGAGACTTGAGAGGGTTCTGAACTCATCAGATACAAACGCCATATTAGAGAACCTGAATCTCTCATTATCACCAGCTAGGGAGCAACAACAACTTCAATTAGATCAGACACTGACCTTTTTGGATCAGACTGTGAGTGGTGGTGGTGATACATACCCAAGCAAAGAAGCTGTTAGTGATGATGAGTTCCCTCTATTTCCCAACAGGATCAAACAGTCACATTTCATTGAAGATGAACGAGCCCTCAGTACTCCCGAGAAGCGTGGGTTCTGTGACATTGAAGATAATGACTCCGAAGAAGGATCCATCTCCAAGAGAACAAGAAGTGCACAAGCAAGAGAAAAGGCAAACTCACTGTCCCCAATTAGCAGGAAGATGCAACAACTACAACATTCAAAGAGCAGAATCCCCCTGCCACTCACACAGATTACAGTACGCCGTTCGAGAAGGCTTGAACAACCAGAAGATGAGAAACGAGCATGTGTACCAAAAATCATTGATGTCCCATTGAAGCCTGTCCTCAGAATTAAAAGTGACTCCCTCAATTACATCGTTGATGCTTCATCGGGTGCCCTAAATGACGCCACAAGATACGCTACAGAAATGAATTCAATAAATGGAGAGGGCGTCCCAGTTCCCGAGGTTGCCAATGAATTAGTATCGATACCCATCAATGAACGCAAGGCTTCCAAGATCCAAAGAGCTGCTCTACTCAGAGGTACTCCACATATTCCCTCAAAAACTACAGAAAATGCTAAAGTTGTTGGATTTTATTCTTCAGAACAGTATAAGTTGTACCTACAGTCCTCGTCTTTAATTGTGGATGTACCAACAACCAATGATAAAAAGAAGAAGAAACTGAGGTGGGCTGACCAGTTAGAATGGTGATTAACGAAAGTAAGCATCAATGTACTAACTATTATTACTACGGTGACGACTTGACGGATGAATGTTTTAATGAATTATTTCCAGAGCTCTTTCATAACAGCTTATAAGATACATAGTTGACCACCCAAAATGAATCATACAATTACACATAAAAAAAGTTTTTTATCCTTTGATCTCTTCGATCTTCATATCCTGAGTTTTAGCCTTTTTCAACTTCTCTAGCTCCTCACTCTTCAAGGCATCAGCAGCTTTCTCTTCGTCATCGTCAAGTAGCCACATGGCAACTTCCTTAGCAGGTTTCTGGAATCCAGAAGTGTCTTGTTGATCATTAGTGTTCTTACCTTCCATAACAACTTGCTGCACATGTTCCTTCTGTTTAGCACGGTCTCTCATTCTCTCCTCAATAGTGCCGCTGACAAGCAATCTATACACCGTGACCTGACGAGTCTGACCCAATCTGTGGGCTCTATCCATGGCCTGAGAGTCAATTGTTGGGTTCCAATCAGAATCATAGAAGATGACAGTGTCAGCAGCAGTCAAGTTGATACCCAAACCACCAGCTCTCGTAGACAACAAAAAGATAAAGATCTCCGGCCTAGTCTGCCAGTCATTCACCAAATCACGACGATCCTCTAATTTGGAAGATCCATCCAATCTGATGTACTTGTACTGCCTGTATGTCAAGTATTCCTCCATCAGATCCATCATCTTTGTCATTTGGAAGTACACGAGCACTCTGTGATCTTCAGCCTTAAGCTTTGGAAGCATCTCATCTAGTTTGGCCAACTTGGCAGAGTCTTTGATAAATCTGTTCATAGAGGGCATCTTAATATTTGAGTTGCCAGCCTTGTAACTCAATGGCTCTGGAAGCATCTCGGCCTTAGGGAACTGGGAAAGTGGAACACCCTTGGACATTAAATCATATTGCGTGTTCAATGATAGTGGAGTGAAAGCCTGTCTGATCTTCTTATCAAAGAGTTCTGCCCTCTTATCATTCTCAAACGCTTTGTCGTGGCAGATGAGCTCAACTGGAGGAGCAGATGCTGCTGGGAAAGAGGCAGGGTCTTGGACATTCAAGTACATTTCATGGTAGACTGATGTCTGCACTTCCATCAAAAGTGGGCTCGCTTTCTTCTTCTTCTTCTCATCATCAATCAGCAAAAACTTTTTGTCATTGGAAACGTTATAATCATAGTTATCATCAGTGTATGTTCTCATCTCAATTGCTCTCTCGATAATATTCATCTTCGCAGTTCGAGCAGCTTCACCAGGGCCCATGTTGATCAACTTCAACCAGGAGAACGCTTTACAATCTTCAGTGTTCTCATTGACATACCTGGAGTCCCAGATGTTAAGCAAATGATCCAAGATATGATGTTTGGTGTCAAAGTCATTGTTCTCATGCGGTGTTAACAAGTCTCTGTAGAAAAGTTTTGGAACCTTATAGGAAATGCTGTTCTTCGTACTGTACCCAATTTCCAAATTATGTGACTCTCTCAAGAAGGAACCGGTTTCAGCAAAAGAGCCAAAAAGAAGTGGTGATTGGACGTCATATCTCTCAAATAAATCTGGGTGGTTACAGACCTTTCTGAACTGCATCACTAGATTGATCAAAGACTGGTTGCCATCGTCACTTCCAGAGGATGCCTTTTCAATCAAATCCATCAAAGATATTTGAGACTTGAGCATCTTGTAGAGCTTTTGTTGCTTGTTGGTCAAATTACAATAGACATCAATCTCAATCTTATCACCCAATTCAGATTGAACGTTCTTCTTCACACGACGCAACATAAATGGCTTCAAGATAACATGCAAACGACGTAGTTGCTGCTCGTTGAGTTGTGTGTTGGATTGGGCATGGCTTTCAATATCCTTGGAGAACCACTCAGAGAACTCATCATGACTGTCAAACAATGTAGGCATGATAAAATGAAGCAAAGCCCACAACTCTTGCATAGAATTCTGAATAGGAGTTCCAGTCAACAACAGTCTGTTACGACATTGCAAACTCAGGAGAGATTTCCATCTTGATGAGGACGAAGACTTAATAGCCTGAGCCTCATCCAAAATCATGTACTGCCACTTGATTCTCTGGAAGTATTGGATATCAGCAACAACCAACTGATAAGATGTGACCAAGACGTGGAATGGAGAGTCTTTAGTGTATCTGACATTTTTTCTGTCCCAGAACTTTCTCAACACCTTACGATCCTTGGCGTTACCCCAGTATGGTAACACCTTAAAGTCTGGAACGAACTTGCTGATTTCTTGTTGCCAGTTATGAAGAGTAGAAGATGGAGAAACAACTAAGAACGGACCCCAAATACCATGAGTTTCGGCCAAGTATGCAAGAACAGAAATAGACTGCACAGTTTTACCCAAACCCATCTCATCGGCCAAAATACCATTGATACCCTGATCGTACAAGTTGGCTAACCAATTCAAACCCTTGACTTGATACTCCTTCAATGTACAGCTCAAAAGCTTAGGTTGTGCAATAGAGATATCACCCAAAGAGGTTGGATTCTGGAAGTTCAAATCATCATCATCGATATCCACTTGCTTTAGCTCTGCCTTGGCATCAAACTTCTTGGCCCTCTCACGATTCTCCATGAGCGCAGATTGTGCATTAGCAGCAGCAGCCTTTTGGATCTCTTCTTCGTTATCAGAATCAAAGTCCAATTGACTGGCTTCGGTCCTCTTGGCCTCTGCAGAGATTCTGTCGCCAACTGGGGTACTATCAGACTCGCCATTAGTATTTCCTTCAATTTCATCAGTCTTGATCTTCTTACCGATGAAATGAGAGTATAATTCGGTCTGTGTGATCAAGAAGTTCAATTTTCTGGCCTGTCTTCTAGATTCTCTCTCTTCTTCCTCCTTCTTGGCCTGATCAATAGCCTCCTTCTCAGCCTTTTTTCTTAAGTCACGCTCTTCTCTCTCGTTTCTCTTCCAGAAACTAAACATCTCTCTCATACCACGTCTTGCCTTCGACTGGAGATCCTTCTGAGACTTGTTGCTGCGCACCTGCCATTTCTTAGACTCTCTAACACAGAGGATAGAAGTCTTTCTGATGTTTATCAGTTTCGTCTGTGATGCTTGTTGGACTAATCTATGAATCTTCGGTGCATCTTTTCTGGATAGGTCTTTCCAAATGGTGAAGTACGTGTTATCATACTGTCTCTTGATGGCCTTGATCTCTTTAGCATTCAGCTTATCTTCACCATTGGCAGCCTCTTGCTCACTAGTTGTGCCAGACTGGTTGATTTTGGTTTCGTTACCAAGAATTGCATCCTGTATCCTGGAAGAAGCGTTGAGTTTAGCTTGTCTGGTAGCTCTAGTGGTACCTTTTTTGTTCTCGACGGCTTTTGGTCTGGTGAACTTCAGAGTGAGCGGCTTCTGCATCTCGTCCTTCTTCTTGGTATTACGCTGCTTCCTGCCTGACTGATCATCATCATCCTCGGCTTTTCTCTTGCCTCTTCTTCTATCTCCCCCTTTTCCAGAACTTTTTGCCTTTGTATCCTTCTTAAGCAGCTCCATTGTCGAGAGCTGCTTCAAAAGCTTCTTCACCTCCAGCGTGTCAGTGGATGACTTGTTGAGGAAGTCAAACTCCTCGCTGTTCAGATGATCCCAGTTCTCGGACTTCAAAAGTAAAAGATCCAATGTAGTGATATGTGCCAGCTGCGACCTCAGTCTATGAAGGTATGTGTCCTTCTCTGTGCGGTAGCGTTCTTGATTGGCCTCGTGGAGCTTGTCAAGAAAGTCATTCGGCATGAGTTCCTCCTCGAGGATGGCGAGGGTTCTATCACCTTTAGAGGTGGCTGACTTTGCAGCGGTGAAGGAAGTCACTGATCCCGCCGAGCCATTGGTGGTGGGCTTGTGTGGCGTTTCCTGAATGCTGCTGTGCTCGGTTGCGGCCGCTGGCTCGTGGCCATTGATCTTGGATGTTGATGGGGGAAGATGCATCTTGTGAGATGGTGGTGACGACAGTATCGACGAGATTGCCATTCGCTGTTGCTGCTGGGGGGCTTTTGTTAGTATCCTTGAGCTCGGGTGTCTGGCGTTGCAAGAGACATTGCCACGGGCGGCCGTGCCGCTTTAAGGGAACTCACCTGGTGGTCGGTGGTGGCCGACGCGTGTGTGCTCATTGTGGCAGGCAGGTTGTGTGTCAGATCCGGATCTTGATGATTTACCCGCTCGGTCTGTGTGGATGTCTCTGTGGAGAGTGTTGCTGGCTCAGGGGTGGTGGTGGCAAAACGTTGTTTAAATTGGCGGCTAATTTTTTTTCTGCTCACCCACCCACTTCTCGCTTCTCTTCCCAGTTGGCGTGAAAGCTTTAATGGACGTGTTGAGGATCTCTTCGCGACCACGCATTTGGTGATAGTTTGCGACCCGGGCCGGCTTTTATATAATTATGTATAATAATGTGTGTCTCGCAGTATCATTTTGGTTTATGAGGCAAAGAAAACTTAGGCTAGTTATACAGTTATATGTAATGAGCTGTCTGCATGTATTTTTACAAGTACATAACTAGCTTGATATGGACGATTCAGAGACTCCCAAGTACTCGGATTTTAATTGGGAGAAAGAGTCCTGTCCCTTTGACCGCTCTCTTCAAAGGATCGCGGGTTGTACCTGTCCTTCAAATCAAATCTGAATCTCAACCCGAACACATGGCATTAAGCAGTTTTCGAACAACAGATACACACTTTAGAGTATCAAATAACTACTTTGAAGTCATTTGAAATTGTAAAAACCAAAAAAAATTAAACGTGTGAATCCGGGGCTCTCAAAGCGAACAAAAGACTGGATATGACACACCCGAACACCATTTCCCATGACACCTGGACACCTAGCGTTTTACCTTAATTCTATTCCTCATCTTTCAGAGAAGAGTTGTAGAAGATCTTGTGTAATTGTTCATTATATCCTCCCTAGCGTCACTGGACTATGGTTAGTAGGGAAATCTCTCCTTTACTTATTTATATTTTTATCAGCTTTAACCAGTTTTCAGTTCAGTAGTTCAAACGTTTTAAAATACTTAAAAAGCTAGTAATAGATTAATCATCTTTACATCTAGTAAAGTGCGGAAAGGATTGCACTTCTCTTTATCATTTCTTTTTATTTCTCAAATTATTCATCACATCAGTCCCACGGTATGATTGACTGCACTGTTTCCACAATCTTATCATAGAAGGTTAGGAATGCCTCCACATACTCTGAATTATCGTTGCTTTCAACACACTTCTCCTTCTTCTCAATCAATGCCCCTAATATAGAATAACCCACTCTCAACGTATCGACAGGTTTCGTAGACACGGCTTCACTCTTAAGAGAGTTTAAAAAGAGGTTGCGATCATCAGAGTTGCCACCAACAAAGTCAGTAGCGAGAATGAAAGCAGAAAGGTCAACAACGGTTTGGAAGTTCTTCTTCAGACGACGTGCATTGACAATCTCAGCAACAAAAGAGTCAATGAGACCATCATCTCCAAGGAACCTTTGCATAGTCCTGATAAAGAGATGGTTGTACCGAGTAATTGTCGCTGACTGACCCCAGGTAAGAAGGTTTTGAAGCTCAACGCGGAATACAACATCGAGTGAACCATCAGCCTCAGCATTGAGTTTCGAAGTTGTGGCGGAAGGATCGATCTCAAAAAGTCCTAGCGTTGAGCCTGATTTGCTCAGTGGACGCAGACTTGAGAGCACGGACGAGTCAATTCTCAGAGTCTGGTTATTCGTGTCAAGATCTGAGAGTGTTTTGTAAAGCTTTGGTCCAAATATGTTCATGATGACTCTGTGAATGTGAACAGATTCTCCACTGAGCTCCAATGGCGTCACAAGAGTCTTCATTAGGTTCACGAGAAGTTCAACATCCTGCTGTTTCCAGAGGTAGTTCACACACCATGACAACAAACCGACAATAGTCGAGAGAAGGAACGGCTGGAGAAAATACTCAAGACCTCCCTTCACTGTATCAACTTCGGTTAAACCCTGTTTACAAGCAACAAAAGCCTCTTGGAAGATGACGGGAAAGAGCTCAAAGCACTCCTGAACTGTAGATAAGCGCATCAAATCATCAGAGATACCACCAGAGTCAAATAACGCGGCCATCCATCCACTGAGAACCTCAGATTTGTGTTGATTGAGCTCACCAACGGGGGTCTTCCAACTTGAGGACCCCATACTTGAGAGAAAGTTGATACAGAAAGATTCTTGCTCATACGAGTTCATCATGGAAGTGACATCAGGTAGCGAAAGATTAAACTCCTTAACCGCAAGAATGAACAGCAAAAAAGTACAGCCGAAAGCAGAGTAAGTGTCTTGGAAGCTCATATCGTCATAGTTGGTCTGCCAAGTATCCAAGAAGTTCATGATAGGTTTGAGGAGAGCCTTGGGAGACGTATGGAACACAAGTACATGTAGAGCATCTGGGACTAGCGCTAAAGCTAGTGAAAGTCTGCAAAGATGTGACGTATCTTCATTGGAAACAAATGATTGGATGTGTGATAAAAGGCTCTGGGAGATTTCAACCTGTTTTGTACCTTCCATCTTACTAGTAGATTTCAGAAAGTCTAACAGTCCGGAGTCTTCAAGAGGAATGAACTCAGTGTTGACTTCAAGTAAAGTCTTTTTCAAAGCATTATCGATATCCACCTCTTGTCCAAACTCGTCATAGACAGTGTCATTAGTATGAAGAGGTCTACTGTCAGCCGCTGCATCTTGCTTCAATATCGTTTCAAAGGCACTAAGAGGAAGCAACTGCAAAGCGATACAACTTCTGACAAAGTCATGCCTGATATCAGTGGATGTTGATGGGAAAGAGGAGAACATGTCGTCATTTGTGTCCATGACACCACCATTTTGGACTTTTATGGCTTGAAGCACTTTGGGATCAAGTGTGAGCGCACTTATGAGGGATGATTCCAAATTCTTCAGTTTAAGCTCCTTTATCAGCAATGGAAGCCTCTTGACCAAGAATAACTCCCAGTTTTTGGCATGATGTGGGGATTGGTCCTTGCTTAGTTGTGCGACCGTGTATCCTTCTAATGAAGTGGAAACGAGCTCATTGAGAAGATTCTGGCCGTTTTTCACCTTGACGAACTGTTCAAAAGAGGCCAAGAAACCAGCTTTGTGTGTAGACCACATTTGGATAGCAGAGTTAAGCCAGATAAACTTTGGAAGTTTGCTTGACTTCAGAAAGGACGCGTGCTGTGAGAATCCCTGGGAGGCAACTGAGATGGACTGCCTTGAAAGCTGACTGCGAGCTCTCTTGGTATTGAACTTTTCGAGGGAGGAAAGAAGCTCTTCTGAGAGTGTTGGCGATTCCTTCGAAACCGTAGCAGCCAGACGTGAGATGAGATCCGATTGTTCACCACTAAGTGATACGGATGTGTTGTTTCCAGGGAGGGACGCACTCAGAATGAAGATGAGACGAGCAGTACTTTCCAAAAGTGTCATGTTAGCAGTTTCCTGCGTTAACAGATGCTGTGCGTACTCGGTCAACACACTCATGACATTCGAAACGTCGTTTGTGCCTAGCGGGGAGTCATTTGCGTCTTTGAGTTGAGATACAATGGCAGCGAGGATCAACTCTTGGTTGATGTCTTGGGCCTCTTTAAGATGTGCAATGACGGTAGAGAGGTTCAGATTCAGCATCTGGTCCTTGAGTGAACAGGTGGATATGTACATAACCACCAATGGATCCAATCTCTGTGGGGTCGCTAGCAGCTGAGCAACATCTTGTAGGGTGACCTCTTGCTTGTGATTGATCTGTTTGACCAAGGAGTGGAAAATGACAGGACTCACACGCGTTTCAAGTGAGAAGTCCACCAGTGCCTGCAGTGTCAATTCGGTCATTGTTGGATTGTTATCTCTCCTTTATATAACTTCACAAGTAAAGGTGATCTCTCTGGTTTGTTTAAAAGCTAATGATTGAAGGAAAGGGGAGGTGCTCATAGTACGAATTCGCGGGAAAATGCGCGATAATTACCGCATTAGTTATAGCATCAAATTTTTCCGTTCTCATTCGCGATCTGCTTTTTTTTTTCGCCGGCCTCGAGAGCGGTGGTGATGTTTAACCCCTTCCTCTCCAAAGCTTTTTAACACAAAACTTTAGAAAGAACGACAGATCAAAGGAGAAAAAAAGAAGAAAAGAGATAATAAAAAAACCTCACATACTGTATCTCTATCTTTGTCATTCGTTTTTTTTATCCACCACTCATTTGCTCTCTCATTTTGTTTTATTTATTCATTTTGTTACTTTTTGTCGCATTGTCCTCTCTCAGATCTAAATTCCAGTACAAGATCATTGTTTTATTCAATGCAGAGCATCAGTACTGAAAACACAGTTGATTTGGAACAGTCCCAGACTCAGCCACCAGGTGTTACCTCCTTTCTTGAAGAAAATAGCTTGCCTCCTCAAACCCAAGAGGATGGCAACACCTCAAAGGACAAACATAGACTAGACAACAGCATGCCTTTCCAGTACCAGTTCAGTGAGGTGGAAAATGCTATTGCTAACTTTACAAAGCACCAACCTTTCAACCACCACTATGCTCCGAACGTGAACACCAACAACAGTAACAGAAATCATCACCATCATCACCACCACCAGAACAACAACCATCATCACTACAACAACAGGGGTAACAACAGCAACAACAATAACTACACTCTTCACAATAACTATAACAACCATCACCACCACAGTAACGGTCATGGTAACAACAACGGAGCCGGACTTCAACCACAGACTTTTGCTCTAAATGCTCAATTGAAACAACAGCAACAGCAGCAGTTTTTGAGCTCCGCTGCTCAGCAGATCAACAACCGTTACAAGTCTGCTGCTAATATTAACTTGAACCATTTGTCTAATGTGAACTCCATAAACAGCACCAATATGGGACCACAGATGAACAACATGAGCCAGATGGGTCAGGTTGGTTCTATGACTAGCATGCCAAACATGAATCAGATGATGGGAAACTCAGTGAACCTCATGTCCAACCCTGTGCAACCCCAAGTCCAATTACAGACACAGGGTTACACTGGAACGCAGTATCAGCTACCAACTCCATCCAGCACGATCCAAACTGCACATCCACAGTCTGGTCCACAGCAGCAAACGATGCCGTTGGGAAATGGATTTATGTCCTCAACTGACTTGAAGTATGACCCATTCTCTATTCCTCAAGGTCATGGTCCATTACACAACGACTTTGGACAGTTTGCTGCTCCAGCTAGATCTATATCAGTTGGTGCCTTTGGTTCTCCTCTAGAGCAGATCAACCCAGGCTCTTCGTTTATTGGATCAACAGTTGAATTACAAAGTCCTATCATTGGAGCTTCTGGTACTGATGAATATCGTGAGAAGAAGATGCAATTGGGTGATTCTACTTATTTAGGTGATATTTGGGGGAGTGGTAAAGGGTTGAGAAACTCTACATCTGTTTGGGCATAATGTGTATGATATTGTGTTTTTTTGTTTGTTTTATTGAGGGGGAAGGTGAAGGTCGTCATTGTCTTACTTTTTTTTTACTAGTAAAAAGCACTTGAATCTCTCGTATTATTACTCAGAGATTTGATTTTGATTTGACTTGGTTTTGTTTGATTTTTTATTACTATGATTATCATTGGCTCTTTTTATGTTTTGATGGAGAGGTTCTACAAAATTGGAGAGGCGAAGGAAAAAAAAAGAAGAAAAGAAAAGAAAAGAAAAAAGAAAAAGAGCAGAAAAGAAAGCAGATTGTTGTTGATGAAATACTGCTTGATGGTTATTTTTATATTATCATTTGTTGGTTTGCATTTGTGTTTCAAATTGCATTATTTGGAGAAAACTTATTGGCTGGTGGATGGATCATTATGGGCTATCACTGTTTTGTGTGTTATACTCATGATTGAGGTCTTTTGCATTTTGTTTATTGGTATTAGGGCTGAAAACTATAAAAATAAGGAGGGAGAATATTCTGTTTTCAATGCTATACGTTGTTATCACATTCTTCTCATAGATCTAAAACTGAACACCCCTCGGGTGTGAGCTTTCCTTATTGGTGGATTTGTTTTCTAACCGTCCGAAGTGTAGAAGGTAATTACAACAAAGAAGCTTTTAAAAGCTCAGACCCTTGTCATCACAGCTTCTCTGTGACTTATATTTTCTTGCCAGATAATTCATTAAGATTTGAAAAAGAAAGCTTGGTGATAAACCTCTTTCGTCACGTGCCCAAGCCCTTGTCCGCGTATTTCCGTTTCTGTTAACTTATAGCTCAATCATTAAAGCCGTGAAAGACCACCACATCATACAAATTTCAAGTAGAATACACAGACATACAACCAAACAGTTGTATTTATATTAGTAAACGTAAAGGATGAAATTATGAAAACTACTATTCACTGCCCGATATCAAATAAAGAATGGCTGTACAACTGTTGTTTCTGGCAGGAAAACCTCTCACCCTCCAACTTTTAAATGATATTATATTGATAGCTCACGAACAGAAAAAAACACTCGAGAGTACATTCATTTATAAGGACTCCAAGCTCCCTTTCTGAATATACAATATTGATAGTATAGGCTCAAGTGATGTCTGTCTTGTTAACCTACGTCACTCCAGTACAAAAATACTAATATCTGATATGATCGTACAGTACATTTCAGCCTCTGGACACCCGCTCCCATCTGAGAAGGACTTCCTACAAGACCCAGATTTGCTAAGCTGGGGTGAGTCCAAAACTACGGCATTAGAGAAGTATGGTCTACGACAACTCAAGTTTTCATGTGCAGAATGCATCAATGGTCATCGGACTCAGAGATGCGCCCATTACAATAAACCCCTTGTGTTTGTGAAAGAACGGGGACAACACAGTAAGGACCCATGTAACAGTTATTTCACTCCTATCATTGACCCTGAGATTCCGCTAAGATTTGCTCCGCCTATCAAATGTCCTACAAAACCTCATCTTAACACTCTGAACTGCGTGGACAAGCGCTGTACTTGTGTTAGACGGTGTCTGAAGACCATAGTTCTGGACATGCCATTTATTCCGATGAGGCTCGTTAATAGTGGTTGTCACCGTTTAGTGCCAACATGTGAGGTTGATGAGTACAGTGCAGCCCCATTCCTTGGATCGCATCTGGACAAGAGACCATACCGAGCATGGGAGTTGCAGAATAGACTTGCACCGGAAATACCATCCCAGGGCCTTCTTGAGGAATGGTGGGAGAAAGATGAGCAGATCTCTTCTGACCAGGATTATAAGATTCGGTTGCTATCACTAGATGGGTATAATTGGAAGGATGACATCCAAAGTGCAGGAAAGAAGGTGTTAGCTGGAAATTTGAAAAAAGTGTTGACCTCGATGTTGGTTACGAAATATATGCCACTCAAGGCACTCTTTGGTACCATTTCTCTGAAGGCTAAAGACAATGGTGTATCTGAAAAATCACAGCCAATTTATGTTTCTAAGGCTACAGTTCCCGAGAAAGCTCAGGCTGCACCAGTGTTCTACCAGCAACCGCAGAACATATTTGCTGGAGCGTATTCTCATGTTCTTCCAGCTCAGGTCCAGAGTCTCCACGAGCAACCTATTCAAGTGGACTATACAGAATTTGTCAACGCCGAAGGAACTCAGCAGACATTCATTTCACTTCCAGAGTTCTCAATTGTCCAACAACAGAATCTTGGTAGAGAAAGCGTAGAGGGTGGTGGGCCAACCATTGTCGATCAGCAGACTCACCCTCATCCTTTTTACCAGGGAATACTCTCTCAGCAGGTTTGTTATAGCTCAGTTAATGCTACAGACATAACAGCTAACAATAAACCGAGATTCTACCACCTTCAGCAGCCAAATCACTTGTTTAGATATACCACTCCTCCACCACAAGTTGAAATTTCCCAAGTGTATCAGCAGGCTCCAACTCAGCAACTATTTTATCAACATGGAGTAAATTTGCAAGGTGATGTCCAGGCACAGTACGTTGGATTTTTAGAGGCACAACAACAACTCCAGTACCAAGAATATAACAAGCTCAGGGCAGTACAGGAGGTGAAGGAAACCAAAATTACTCATAACTTGAACACTGCTTGGGAGCAGAGACAAGAGAAAGAGGAACAAAATGAGAGCCCGCACAATCCTTCCTTTTGTGAACAAGGGGAAAGTCAAAATGTGGGAGTAGATCAGAATGATGACAATTCAGGGGAGTCACAGTCGTTCCTTGAACAATATCTCAACGCCAATAATTTCACTGCTGAAGACGATTTCCAGTTGGACGATTTGTTAGGAAAGTTTTGAGTGTACTATGATTTGTTTTTCTTCTAATGTTGATGAACTTAATATAAGTACTACGTGTAGAATGAAAGTGTGAAATAGTCACTAGCAAAATAATAAATATTTGATGATAAAACTGAATCTAGCAATCACTCCACTCTGCTATAAACTGGAACTTGCTGTCCCTGTGGAATTGGATACGATTCTCTATCTGTTTGGAGCGGGTACTGCGCCAATTCTTCATCAGTGAATTCCCTATTTGTCTGGATGGCACCTTGGTCGCCATCATCAACAAGAGTCTCTTCTCTGCCCTGTGAAATAATTGGGCTGTTGTCTTCTCTCTTCTCATGATCATCACCATAATTCTCATCGTAGAGGTAGAAGCCCTTGTCATTCCATCCGTGGATATAAGGGGAGTTCTTGTGGCTCTTCTTAGCGGCTGGGTAGAGATCCCAGGCAAAGATCAGCCAGAGGAAAGTGTAAAAGAAGGCTAGTGCCCACTCAAGGGCACCACTAACATTATCACTGGAAACACCTTTGAACATGGCGGCAAGTACAACAGCAACTATGGTCCAAATGAGCTTGAGCCAACCCGAGACAGTGAATTTGTTCCAGTACTTGTGAGAGACATGTATCTTTCTGTAGTTCACACCCATGAGGAAGTACTGTGTGATGAGGCAGACCATACAAAGGAAGATGCCGACAATGAAGACACCGAGGAAGACGTAGTGTTCTGGTTTGAACTTGCTGACTTTAAAGCAGGCACAGAGAAGAATTCCCAGTTGACCAATGGTACCCCATACAACACCGGCAAACATCCAATTACGCTCAGATTTTTTGAACCAGTACTGTAACTTACCACATTTTCTGAGTCTGTAATCTGTTAGGATTGAGAGCACAAAGAAGATACCTTGCCAACCAGAGCATGCAATGAATAATGGCTGGAGATTTGTGGCTCCAATGTGCGAGATATATACCGGCTTTTGGTAACGGCCAATGAATGCGTAGATCGGATGTCCTTGTACACCCCAGCAGATGAGCATGGCTATGAGCATGCCAGTCCAGGAGACCATTCCGATTAAGGGTATGAGGAAATAGTAATTCTTGAGGCCAAACATCGTTGTTGTGGTTTGGTGGAGTCCTCAGATATGTGTCAGCGATGTGTGTGTGAGGTCGTGTGAGAGAAGATCGGGAAGAAGGCTCAATGGAATAACAAACAGTGAAGAACAATGAACGTATGGAAGGGGGGGAGGATTAATTGAAGAAGAAGAAGGACAAGAAAGTAAAAAAATACAGTGTTAATAAAAGAATGAGAGAAAGATGTGAAACAGCGATGGCTGCTGACTCTTATTTTTCTTTTCTTTTTCTTACTGTGGATGAGGGGCGGTGCTTCTCCAAGCCCCTTTTGCTTGCTGTGCCTCTCCGTAAAAGTTGCCGTTGCCAGTTTGCCAGGGCTGGCTTATGCTGGCTCACACACACAAAAACCTACAATTCTACCAAATCAGTGAAATTCGACCATTTTGTGAGGCTAATTAATTTCAAAACATCTGAACTGTCTGTCTGAAAGCTTGAACCTTAAATCACCCATTTAAAAATTGTTCTTGTGTCGTGTGACTGGTTTATTCGAAACGGACTGTTTGAACTGGTTTTGGTGTTCTCTCTCTTATTGTTGTCATGTAGTGTATAAAAGCCGACACATACACTGTGTCCTTTGGTAAACCTTTAGGCTTTGATCATAAACCTGTTATGAGAAGAGGTTACATCAGAGATCATCAAATAAGTGGATATCATAATAAGTAGTATATCAACCAGCGGATCTCGCTTCCCGCGTCTAGAGAGATGACATAATCTATTACATCACTCAGCACAAAAAAGCCGTTGATTCTGCCATCATTTGAAAATTACAGCTCTCAATAAACATAGATGGAAAGGGACAATAACATCTCATAAAAAAAAGAAGGGGTCTAACTATCCATCCGTCAATCAACAGCAAAGGAATTGCTCCTTCAGTGAAGCTCTTTTTCTTTATTTATTTATTATTTATTGACACCACAGACAGAGAGAGAGTGTGTGTGTGAGTGAGAGAGAGAAAGAGAAAAGGGAAAGAGGATGATAGGAAGACGCATAACACATTTGGTATTAGCGGTCTTCACAGGTGTTGTGGTCATACTGAGTGTTGTTGCAGTTCGCAACAATCATCATAAAGTTGCCATGGACTATTTGAACGCTCTGATGCGTCTGAAAGTGCTACAGATACTATATCCCCAACAGCATTTCACTTTGGATAACTACACAAACTTCAGATTCATGGACCCAGTGATCGAAGAGCTCTTTGTGAAGTATAAGGAAGCAGAGGTTGACGAGTTTTATGTGAAGGAAAATGCTACGCTCTTTTCGCTTGTACGCAATGAGGAGCTGTATTTGATGCTACAGTCGATTCGTTATATGGAGGACAGATTTAACAAGAGGTATCACTATGATTGGCTCTTTGCTAACGATAAGGAGTTCACCGAAGAGTTCAAGATTGAGGTAAGCAACATGGTCAGTGGGAATGCCACTTTTGTTACTATTCCACAGGAGTATTGGTCATACCCTGCTGACATTGATTTGAAGAAGGCAGAAGCCACGAGAAACTTTATGAAGAACCAAGGTATTAAGTATGGAGGCTCAGAGAGTTATAGACACATGTGTCGCTTCAACTCTGGATTTTTCTACAAACTCAAGGAGATGGACCCATACCGTTACTACTGGCGTGTTGAGCCTGATATCAAGTTTGAGTGTGATATAGAAGGTGATCCCTTTAGGTATATGCGCGAGCATAATATCAAGTATGGATTCACCATGGCTCTACACGAGTTGCATAATACCGTTTATGGATTATATGAGGCCACGAAGGAGTTTTTCCATGAGTTGCACCCAGATTACATTGCTAAGGATAATCAGATTGAGTTTGTCACACAAGATGAAGAGGCTACTTTCAACATGTGTCATTACTGGTCCAACTTTGAGATTGGTGACTTGGAACTATACAGATCTAAAGAGTACGAGGAGTACTTCCAGTATCTGGACTCGAAAGGAGGATTCTTTTATGAGCGTTGGGGAGATGCTCCAGTCCATACATTTGCAGTGTCATATATGCTGAACAAAGATGAAGTGCACTACTTCGACAACACAGGGTACTACCACATCCCACACACTCAGTGTCCTAGGACTTTGGAGAAGCGTGAAGAGTTACATTGTACTTGTGAGCTTTCGAATGACTTCAACTGGGGAGCGAGGGACAGCTGTTTACCATATTGGTATGAGACGAGAAATGTTGAGAGGCCTCCATGGGCTCCAAGAAGAGTATATGATACACACAGAAAAACTGAAGAATGAAAAAGAAACAATTGGTTGAGGATTCAGGATCTGGATCTAGAAGATAACTTTGGTGACATGCAGGACATGAAACTCGAAGGAAGTTCCAATCAGGGAGAGGCACTGTTTATAAAAGTACTGTTCAGAATAAAACACTCAATGTGAATGTATATTTATATACACATCATGTTTAGAGAGAATCAGAGGAGTAAGACAAGACCTGCCAACAATGCACCTGAAATACCTTTACCGAGAGCCATTGCACCACCATCGGAAGCACTGGTGAAGTCAGTAGACTCACCAGTCAGAGTCTTTGTATAAGTCTGGTACTGCAGAGACATTGTTCTGGTGACAGTGACATCATTGGAGGTGTTGCTGTCGGTGGATGTGTCTTCTTCCTCCTCGGCTTCGGTGGACTTAACCTTGGAGTAAGTCACAACCATAGTCTTTGTATAAGTATTATCAGAGTTTTCCACAGTGACGACGTTGGTGTAAGTACCGGAGGTTGGCTGGGTAGTGACTTGACCAGTGTAAGTCTGAGTTCTTGTCTTGGTGTAAGTGTAACCTCCCTGGGTAACCCCGACGGTGTTTGTGAAGACTTCACCAGAGGTTAAGTCACCAGGAATAGCAGCAGAAGCCAATGAGATAAGGGCGTAAACAGGGAGAATGGAGAGTTTCATCTTCAGAGAGAGAGAGACAACTACTGATAGCGAGCAATGCTTTTTTTCTTTTGTTTTCCAGTGTGATTGATCAAAGGTAGCCATTTTCCACTTCTTATATACACGTATATACTCGTAAAGAGAAGAAGATCCAACTTAGCAGCCTCACATGTTAACAAAATGCCGTATGGATGAGTTCATTTATGAGTTATTTAACCGTAAACCAATAAAAGATCAATGAACTATGTTGAAATGTCAAGGATAAAAATTTGAGGGTGTGCATTTATCTTGGCTTTTCCCGGGTTATGGATAAGCTTCTTTTTTTTATTAACAATTTTTGTATATTTTTGTATAAAAAGATGATATATAAGATAGTAACTAGAACTAAACACCTTATTACAAGATGGAATAGAAGTTGGTGTTCATATCTATATATATACTATCATATATATATTTACTTATAGAACCCAGTTGAAGAACATATGATCTTCAAAAAGTTGTGTGTGCCAAGATCTCTCGAGACCACGTAATGGGCATTATAAACAAAGCTTATGGCAACCAAAAAAGGATATAAGCAACCAATGTCAATGGAGACAAAATTGTAAATTGTCCGAGATTTATCTTTAAAATCTCTATGAAAGAATATCTTGGCGTCAATTTTTCACACGTGAGACATATGAGAGAGGTTTAAAGCCAAAATCAAAGAGAGAAAGAGAGAGAGATCACAGATGTATCCATAAGGTACCTCTACTAACTTGTGACATTAAACGAGTAACAGAAAGTCTCAATTAAAAACTGAGAGAGAGATGGATGGATGTTTTAGGTTTTGGTGCTAAATTTTTGTCCCCAAAGAAGCAACCAAAGCCGGTCCAAAGGGTGGGGTTCCTTATTACTTTTACCGGTTAAATGAAGTGTATTTAACAAAAGAAATCAAGAATAGACTTACATCCCCACTCCAGTCATCTTTTAAATCAATTGAGAACAAAAAAAGAAAAGAAAAGACGAAAAAAAGGGTGTAAAAATTTATGCCTTTCCAATCAGCCCCTTGTTAAATCCCTTTTTTAGAACATTTTTTGTAATTGGGACAACAAAAAAACCCCCCAATTTACAAAGTCTCTTCATCCTTAGAAAGTTTAAAGCTAAGAATTATGGAAAGTCATCTACCTAAAGAGAAAAAGTATTAGATTTTATACAAATCTCTCATCATATTTAAATCCTCTATGTGTGGGGGGTGAGGGGGGGGATGGGGGTGGTGTTCGGGTGTTTGCTTTTCTTAAAACAAACACCTTTCAATCAACTCGTAAGGGGGTAAATTCCCATATAATTTAATTAATCATAAAAGGAAAATATATAAAGAGATATACCCTTTTTAATTTTAAGCAATGCTCAGAGTACGACTCAGATCACTTTCTTTGCTTTTACCAACCTCCTCTTTTCGAGCTAAATGGGCTGTACGATCCACACCCTTTGTTCGCCATCAAAGCACAATCAATTCAACAATATCTCAATTCCCTGACCCAATCTCTAAAGATGTTGACATTTCAAAAAACAAGGAGAGTCCTACTCTTCAGGAAGGTTTAATATTAACAGATTCCAGCGAGAGTAAAGAAAAAGAAGAAGAAGAAGAAATAGAGGATTCTGGAAGGAGATACATTGACACAATGGAAATTTACAACGAACTACGAAGCCAAGGATTTACCGAAGGTCAAAGCGATATCATCTTGAATCTGATCAATAACAATCTAACCGTAATGCTTGACAAGATTAACGAGAAGATGCTCAGTACAAATGAACTGGAGAATGAACTGTATTTATTTGAAGCCGCACAGAGTGAACTTCGAGTCGAAATCAAGACATCCAGGGAAATGGATCTGAGAACTTTGCAGAACGAGAAGGCTAGCCTAGAGAACCTCGTCAATGAAGAGTTTGATGAACTCAATAAAGCACATATCGTGAGCAGGAACGACTCTCAGGTGGTGATTAATGACCAAAATTCCGACAATACCCTGTTACAAAAGACACTGAAAAGGAGAATCCAAGAGCTCAACAATAAAGTTAGTACTGAAATCAATGGAGATATCAAGTCCGAAATTGAGGGCTTAAGATGGCATATCACCAGAAGTGGTATCATGGCTGTGCTTGTGTTAGTGTTTGCTATCATGGTTGGTGTCAACGTCTCCAAGAAGAAGAGCGAGAAGGATGCTCCACAGCAAGTTGTATTGAGAACCATTCTTCCTGAAGAGTCTGATGAAGATAAAGAGACTTCACTGGAGGAGCTGCTAGACCAACATGAGAAGGATAAAAAGAAGAAGTGATTGGATTTATATATGCAGGTCTAAAATACATTCACAAAACATGATGAGGACTCCAACTCCTCAACACAAATATAATATAAGAATAAGTAATAATAAAGAGAAAGAACGAAAAGCACACTATGCACTAAAATTAGTCAAAGCTTGTGTTTCATCTCCTTCTTAAACACCTTCAAGAATCTCTTCTGAGGTTTGTGCTCCAACCACTTGTACAACCCACCAATGATCTCTTGGGAATTTGTAGACTGGAGGTCTTGCAAGTGGTTCGACTTGACAATTCTCTTAATATCTTTGATACTATCATAATCCAAGTCCCTTGCCATGGACCAGAACTCTTCCAACACAGCATCGTTGAACTTGTCCGTGTCATTCATGTTATAAATCTTGTTAACAAAACCCAGGTCATAGAGTCTCTTAGCATGGATAGGTCTCGACAAGAGCAATGCTTCATTGGCTACAGATGGACCAAGCTTCTGCACAAGGGTAGCTGCTGCACCACCTTCACTGACAAGTCCCAAGTTGGCAAAAGGTGCCAGGAGGAACACCTTCTCATTCATAGCGTACACAAAGTCACATAGGGCAACAAGCGCAGTGGAAAGACCAACAACTGGACCATTCAAGGCACAAACAAGAACCTTCGTGTGGTCATAAAACACCGAAGTGAGATACGCGTTTCTTGCAGTGAAGTTGTTGAGCCAGTACTGTACCTCCTGAACACCAGTATCCGTATTGGCATTGGTTTTTGAGACGCTCTTGATATTAGCACCTGCAGAGAAGTAACGACCCGTTGATCTGATGAAGGTCACCACAGTGTCTGGATCCCTATCGGCACGTTCAATGAGATGGCCCAAGAGCAAGTACTGGTTCTGGTCCAAGGCGTTAAGCTCCTGAGGGAGATTAAGCGTGATGACAGCGACTTTGTCTCTGACCTCGTAGAGGATGTCCTGGCCTTCCATTATATTGTTAATTTTTAATTGGTTTTGTATAGAACGAAATATTGTCCATCTATAACAAAGCTCTGATGAGAAATCAAAGATAACATTTGGTGAGGATGAACCAGTGCCTTTTAAATGAAATAAGCTACAAAGTGTGGAGAAAAAAGACCTTCCCCACAAATCCAACAAGCCGAGGTTATGCTCTCTCTCTTTCGCGAATATATTAAAACGTAAAGTCACGTGCGTAAAACTAAAATATACAATTACCATATCATTAAAAGAGCCCAGAATGACCGCAGAGTGTTTAAAGAGAGAGAGAGAAAGAATACCCCACACTCTTCTTAGTATTTAAGTTATAAGATATATGAGAAAGACAGCATACGGAATAACAAAGAAGAGACCTGGAAAGAGAGTACCAAAGGAGGTGCCCAGACTTCTTGTTAAGCAAACAGGGATCTCCATAGATGACGGCTTTGATTCAACAGAAGGGGACGTCTTGATGGCGATGAAGAGAATCTTAAGCACACAATGGGGGCCTATATTGGAGCAATTGAACTCAGACTTCAAGGAACATTTGCAGAAATACCGCAAACTCATACCGAGACTCGTGTCTCGATCACACTTGTACTCCTTCTTCATCCATGAAGAATCGATGGTGGATCAACAGGTGGCAACCTTGGTCACACAAGGTAAACTGGTGAGGATCCAAACCCAAAACCCTCAGGTTAAAGGTGATCTGCTAATCACAAGGGAGGACTACATTGTCTACATCAACAACCAGCTGACATCACTATCACCATCTGACTCAGAGCTGCTAAAGCGGTTTAGAGACCATGTTCAAAGTGTTGACACTTCTAAAGCTCTGCTCAGAAAAGATGTATACATGACGTTCACAGAGGAGGAGATCACCATACTCCAAAACCTCGGTTACTTGTCAATAGTACCGAGGGATCAATTACGGCTGTTCGTGAGTATACCACGGTATGGTTTCATTATGTCCATGTACACCAAAGCTAAACAATTTGTATTGCGGTCCATGACGGGCAATAAATGGAAGGAAATTGCTCACAAGACACTAGTGGACAAGTGGGAGAAGAACAAGGGTAGGTTTACAGAATTTAAAGGATTGAATTTGAGCTGGGTATTGCACTATCTCATTGGTGAGGGTGTCATTGAGGCGTTTGAGACGTTTGATGGCAAAGGTTACAAGTTGTTATGATGTACGAACAAACAAATTACAATTTTTTTTCCAAAACTATGTAGATGTAGATTGACATGCGTTCACATTCTCTTTGTCTGTCTGTTTCTAGCTCTTCTCTCTCTCTTCTCTCTCATCTTCTTGTCCAACTTGTCTTGCTCTTCTGGAGAGAGCTTAGAAGCCCTTCTAGCCTCTCTCTCAGCCTCCAACTTCTTCTCCTTAAGCTCCTCAGCCTGTGCCTCCTGGATAGCTTTCTTGATTTTGTTCAACTCAGCAACTCTGACGTTGTTGATCTTCTTCTGCTGTTCAGTTTTCAAGTTGAATTTGACAATCTTGTCAGCAAGGGCAATAAGCTCGGTGACCAAACCAGCAGCCGTGTTTAGAGAAGAGGAGTCAGTCTTCAAGTTCAACTTCATGACCAATCTTGGAGAAGAGATGAACTCTTCCTCAGTGAGTGGGTGCACTGGTGGCAAGTCGGTGATGGCCAAGTACTTCAAAACAGGACCAGCCTTCTCCAAAACTTCCCTCAGCTCGGTACTGACCAAGCCCTCATTCAGCTCAACTGACTCAGACATGAATACAAACTGGGATGGAAGCTTAGGAGACTCAGATGTCTTGGTTAAGGAGAGGAAATAGTTGCCACTTCTAGACTGATTCATACCATCCTTGTTGACGATGGCGAAGATGTACTTGTTGAGCTTCTGAGCGTCGAGTGGGATGATCTCAACCTCGACAGACTCTTCTGGGGCATCAATGGACTCGAAGAAAGAGGACATGATCAGTTCCAACAAGTGGTAGAGGTAGTTTGGTCTGTTGATAAGCTGGAATCTAGAGGTCAAGCCACGAATGTTGATACGGCCCGTGGCATAAGAGGTGTAGACTTGAGCAGAGTCCTTGATGTACAACTCATCCTTCTTGACACCCACCTGTGCAAAGTTCTCCTCCAGAACTGGCTCAACAGCTTTCAACCAGCTGTCAACCTTGGACTTGTTGATGAGGGCACCAATGTTGAAAACTGTGACGATGACAACAATCACGAGTACACCAACAAGCTCAAGTTTCCAGTCATACAGCTTGACACGGCCAAAGAAACCAAGCTCAGTGAGCTCATCAAGGGAGTGGGAGTAGTAGTCCTTCTGTCTGTTCGTTATTTAAGTTAGTATAACCTGTGATTAAATGAAGTAGACTTCTTTCTTTCTCAACAGATCTAAGGAAGGTGTGTGTGTACGTACAAGGAGTTGATGAAATCAGAAAGTCTGAGTAACAGACTCGTGGAATTAACAGACATTTCCTGATATAGAAAGTGATTGATATAACTATTAAAGCGTGAGTATCACTTATTGAATAGTTTCTTTGCAAAGCCGCACAGTTTTATCTAGACGTCGACGACGTTTCGAAGAGGGGTTTTGCCAACACTCCGCACTAAAATTTTCGCGAATTGATTGTTACGAGATTTTGTACTATGACTGGAGCCACAGTTAATTGTTATTGATATATATATTTATAATGCTCTTCTTTTATAGGATTATTAGTGGCTACATGGATATTTCATATGTGTTTTCATATACGAGCTCAAAAATTCAAGTCATTATCATAAAGTGTCTTAGCGTAGAGAAAACAAAGTCAAACATCAAGTTAAAAAGCCATATTCATCATTATTGGACCAAAACTCCTCTACAGGCACATTCCACAAGTAATTCTTCTGCTCACGCGTCTTATTGAGCCTCTGCTGTCGAGCAGCTTCAGAGCCAGAGATCTTACTGGAGTGGTTCGGATGATCAAACAGCGAGGTTCCGCCCGTTCCGCTGGTTCCGCCAATCAAAACCCCACTCTCCCCAGACCATGCAGAGATGTTGTTGATCATTGTGTTGGTTCCATTGTTGAATGGCGTTGTGTCCAAGTGCTGTGGTGTCGATGATGATGAAACACTAGCTGTTACAGTGGAGACTGAGCCGTTACGAGCAGAAGAATAAATGGACGAGGCAGACGACGAAGACGAGCTCTGTGGATATTGGAAAGCACTGAGAGTAAAGTCTGGTGGGACCGAAGGCGTAGGGGCCGATATATTGTGGATAGAGTCATTTCTAGACTTTTTGCGTGCTGGTTCGCTCGATTGTGCGGTCTCACTCTCTTCCTCTGCTTTCAGTGGGGGAGAGTTGATAAGAAGATGGGACAAGGACTTTGGAACTGCACTCTTTTGGAGCTGGCCTTTCTTTCTGCGACGTTCAGCTTGCTCGATGCGCTCCTCATCTGTACGGGCCTTGCTGTCACCAAGAGGATAAGTGTTGGCGTAGGAAGCGTACACAACTGGACGTCTCACAATGGCAGGTGGCATGCCTGGCGCATTGTTCATGTTGTAAATGATCTCACTGGAGTCGGGGCCACAACGTTCAATCAAATTGCCAATGGTAGCATTCATCAACTGATCAAACGTGTCACGGAAGATCAGGGCAAACTTGGATCTCTCGGTCATGACGTAGAGACAAATAGAGCAAGCACTGAGGTCGTTCAGCCCATTGAAAAGGGATTTGGATACCTGTGGACGTGTGTGCTTGGAGACATCACCAAGTGCCTTACGTTTCATGTCATCCTTGTTACGGGTAACCCACAAACAGTAGATCAGCGTGACACCAGCGACAAACACAGTGTGAATGGCAGTTGTCGAGTGACCAAACACGGTTTTTTCATGGAACACCTTAAACAACTGACAAATGTGACCAGCAGCAGCCTGACACTCCCGGAAGAGCCTGTCCATTGGGTCCAACAGCTCCAAGAACGGCTGGATCAAGAGACGGACAGAGCGATAGTAGTATAGTCTCAGCGTCTCGTTCTCTATACCACTAGCGAAATCTGCACAGCGACTTCGCCAAATCTCCAGCTCTTGGAAGTACTTTTCCACCAAAGGAAGCTGGTTCTTGTGCACTTTTTGTGGATCCATGGAGGCAGAAATTCCCAGTTCTTCCACGAAGCGTGACTCAATGCGTCTGAGCATTATACTTTGGTTGATGAATGCCGAGTTTTGTGGATGCTTGGCTTTGGAAGATTCATACTCAAACAGCGGGATATCGTGGTCCACTTGGGACTCTGCAAGAGTGTAAGGCTTATCAACAGCAATACAGATCATGCGCTCAAGCAAGTAAACACACCACCAAAGTCTCAGCTTTTTGAACTTATCCCTCCAAGAAAGTCCAGCATAAGTGACGGATTGGTTTAAGCCCATATTCACAGAGAGGCTCATGGAGTCACGAATGATCTCGTACAAACAAGAAGAATCAAGGTCTGTTCTGATAATGTAAAGTACTGTCAGCGTCAGAATCTCAATCTTTGACTCATCAGCCAGGGCTTTACACTTTGTGATGTGTCTTATAGCGGTGGAGAAATAGCGTGCCGGTGGAGGCCCACGATACTTGCCTGTAGCTTTGTATAAACAAGCCGAAATTGCAAACACCATCCACATACGTGCACAGCAGTAGTGGAAGTGATCGTTGTCATTCATGTATCCGGTCAAGTTGTTGGTGACATAAGCGTTGTGGAACTCAAAGATCTCCTCCTCATCCAATAGAGGATATTTGAATTGGAGTCTTGTGAAATGAATGTCCAGAAAGGCACGAGAGAGTTTTTCGTCCACTTCAAATACCGGGTCATAAGCCAGGAATTCATTCAGTTTATATTTGGAGAAGAAGGAGCTTGTGTAGTCCACAGAGTCGAGAGAGAGACAGTGCTTATTGGCCGCACTTGGTTGCTGTACCTCAGTGATAGCTGGAAGGGTTCTACTTGGCGAGAGACCGGGGAGTGACTGTTGTGGTTGTACTTGTTGTTGCTGTTGATCACCAAGGAAAGGACTGAGCTTCTTGTACTTGAAATTTCTCTTCACACCGACCCGTCCATGCTGGTCAATCATAATGTTGTTGGCATCCAGCACCTTTTCGAGGAACTTGACTTTCTTCTCCAGCATGATGGTGTAGTCGTCCTTCTCCGGTTGTTTAATGGCATACTTTGCTGGTTGGACACATTTTACACCGGCTTTGATACATGTTGTGCACGAGGGTAAGCGGTGGTCACACTTCTGCTTACGTTTCTGACAAAGCAAACAGGAGGTGGAGCGACCCTTCTTGTCGTGTGGGTTCTTGAAAGAGGAGGTTGTGTTGGAAGCAGGGGTGGACCCTTCTGAGAGAGGGCTCAACGTGGCAGCGTTTGAGGGTGAATCGATCAATGTGCCGAAAGAGGACTGGATTTGTGTTGTTGTTGTTGGTGTTGAAAGTGGGAAGCCTCCAAGCAATGTATTTGGGTCCTGAGTGCTCAACCTGGAAGTCTGGCTCATCACGGTATGTAGTTTGTGTTCCGCTTTTATGCCCTTGAGTGGAATAAAGGGGGTGGAAAAATATACCAGTGAGGGAATAAAATTTAGACTCGGCGATTCGAACGTGTTTGGGTGTTGGTGTTAGTGTGTGTGTGTTGACGATATGACAAGAATGTGAGGAGTCGTGTGAATAGGTGAGAGATACCAGAGCTTTCTGTGTCTGGTGTGTGCCCTGCTGTATAAAAAGCACAAGTTTGTATTGGGCTGTGATTAATCGGAGTATGAGCTGGGCGAGGGAGCAGACGGCTGGACTTTTAAAGGGCTCCGAGACTTTGGCGAGAAATCTGGAGAAGCATTTCGCGATGTCCGTTATGCATTTGCATCGATTTGGGACCGGAGTTTCGCTCCATCCATTTAAAACCTGCAGGTCGTGGCATATTGGGACCATCTTTCTTTTTTTGCCTTTGTGCGGGATGAAGGAAAAAAAGAGAGAGAGAGAGAGAGAGAGAGAGAGAGAAGAGAGAAAGAACACAACAGTGATTATACGTCATTGCATTAGGAACAAGAAACTCTTTTGGAATGTGTCGATACTTCTCCCCAGTTCTTTTTTTATGTTGTAATTCATTGCTTACACGCAAACCTACCTACCAGTTTCCTGATTGTGTGGGGAAACTGATTCGTAGAGAGGTCATGGAACGGAAGGAAAGGGGCTCAACATCTGGCTCGGCCATAAGCGTTTGCCAGTGTCGATCGAACCGTATTTTCGTCTTCTTCCCCCACCTAAACTCCTTCTTTATATAAACGTAACATTGATAGACTGCATATAACATAGCTATAGCATATATATATATATATCACATAATATATAACATAACGCGTATATACAGCTTACATACATCTCTATGATGTGGGTCACCTTCAAGGGTTGAATTTGCAGCTCAGCCTTTGCGTGTGTGTGTGTACCCCAGATTATTATATTTTTTTTTTCTTTTTGGTTGATCAAATTTCTAAAAATCGAATAACGGTGTTGAGACTACTCAAGCAAGGGGGGGGGGAAGAGGGCTATAGGAGAGACCGTTGGGCATTGCGTTGTGCATCGCATCAAAGGCTATCCGCTGGTCCTGATCATGATGACACAATGAGGGGCAAATTGCGATAAATTATGAAAGGGTCATGAATGAAGATTTAAGAAGTAAAATGGGTATTACGACTCTACAAAAAGTGGCACAATCCTGTCGCGGGGGATTATGGGAAGGGCCGGCGTTAAGGAAAGTCCGCAGCATTGTGCAGTAACTCCCCTCCTTTAGTATAGCGGAGTTAAGCGACCGCCCAAAGGATCACGGATGGATTGAGCTTGTTTTCTTGTTACAGTATGTGCCATTCACTCACACATCATGGACCAATGACAACATAGAATGAAAAAAACACCCTGCATGTATATTTCAGCCGTATGATTTCAAGAGACGTTGAAAGAGTGAGAAAAAAAATTCCACTACAACCGCCTTGAATGAGCATCACAATGTTTTGTTGTGTATTCTCCAAAACACTGACACATGATGCTTCGTACATCTGTCCTAAGAAAGAAAAACAGAAGAGAAATGTTGGTTCTCATCTTCGTTGACTTGCGTGAATTCCAACAAAGATCAACCCTCAGCTCCGAAGAGTCATGCGCTTGTTATAAAATCCGTTTTATGACTACTCCATATAGTAAAAAAAATGCTCTTAATTCCCTCCCCTATTTCTTTTACTGTGCTTTGGAACCAACCCCTAAACTCCGGGCTCCGGGGATAAGTTGCTCGTTCCCTAAAAGCTGCGCCCCAGAAAAAAAGAAATTACAATCGACAGTGCGCGAATTGATTCTGCGCACGTCGCGGCAGCTAGGCCAGGAAATGGGACGGGGACACACATTCGTAGAGTTTGTGACCATGATTTCGATGACTTCGATAACCTGTACGATGGCGCAAGGGGGATGTGAGTGATTACTTTCCCTACATGAATTCAGATGTTAACTTATTGATGTGTCAATGAATATGATCACTTTGGATCAATGTGAACAGTTGGATCCCAAGTCAAAATCTCATACGAGGCTGGCTTCTCTAAAAGCTTCTTGTCTTCCTCATCAAGCTCAACGTGGTCCAAGACATTGAAGTTCTCAGCAATTCTGGAAACAGTAACAGTCTTGGCCAATGGGATAAATCCTTGATCATAAGACCATCTCAGCAATATCTCAGCTGGGGTCTTACCGTGCTTCTTGGCAATCTTGACAAGTTCTGGATCATCAAGTTTCTTACCCTGGGTCAATGGACTGTAGGCCTCCAACAGATGGTCATACTTCTTAGCATAAGATTGCAAGTCCTTACGTGGTAACCATGGATGCAGCTCCAGCTGGTTGATAACCGGCTTGTATTTCAATCCGTCCCAAGCTAAGAGCTCGTCCAAGTGTCTAGTACCATAGTTGCTGACACCAATGGACTTGATCTTTCCCTGGTCAACAAAGTCCTGGAGGGCCTTGTACTGGTTGAAACGAGTAGCTGCATCAGGATAAGTGCAGTGGATTAAGAACAAATCAAAGTAGCCAACTGTGTCTTTCACTCTGTCATACGACTCCTCCAATTGACGAAGAGCTTCTTCGTAAGTGGTGTGCTCTCTGTTAGCAATCTTGGAGGTGAAGAAAATGTCCTCTCTCTTCACCTCTGGATGCTCTTTAAGGAATTTAGCAATACCATCAGCAGACTCCTTCTCATTATTGTAAGCTCTAGCACTGTCAATGTGTCTGTAGCCAGCGTTCAATGCTTCGTAGACAATCTGAGTCGTAACCTCTGGAGAGGTTTGATAGACACCAAATCCGCTAACTGGAATTGTTCTGCCGTTGTTCAGGGTGTAAGAGTCGGTCTTCTTGAGTGCCATTTTATTTTTAGTTTGTACAGTGTGTAGTATGTGTTTTGGTCAATTCACAATCTTGAACAGCTCAATGACGAATTTAAATAGTGGCAAATGTGGTCTCCTATCTTGTATTTATACCTGGAACACATGTAAGTAATGGGGGGGGGAGACGCCACAGATTTGTCAGAATCACGAGAGAATGCGGTGATAACGGGTGAGCTGAGGAAACATCGGGCATGGATAGCCCCAGTGTTATGCCTACCCCCTCTCACTAAACGATCCAGCTCTCACCTTCTAGTATTGAGCTATCCAAATAAGTGTTGAATCATTGAAGATTCGTAGACAACATAATGTGTCTCTTTATTACTTGAGCCCGCTGTAATGTGAGTGGCGGTGGTGGTGATGGTGGCGCGAGACTTCTGTCTCTCCGTCGGCTATATGTCCAAGTTGAGCACAGAATCCCTTCGAACTACCAGGATCGTCTAAAGCGCTCAAGCTCTTCTAGAAAAGCGCGAAAGGGAAATAATTCAATGGTGTCTATAAGATTGAGGAGAAAATAATCCATAACCCAATGGTCCCTGAAGTTATGATTGACGTTGCCTGCTTTATACTAAGTCTTGATGATAAGCTTCACTTCGGATCAATATGAACTGTTGGGTCTCAAGTCCAAGCCTCAGAAGAAGCAGGCATATCCAATAGTTTCTTATTCTCGTCATCCAGCTCCACAGAGTCCAAGACATCATAGTTCTGAGCAATTCTGGAGACAGTGGCAGTCTTTGCGATTGGAAGAAATCCCTGATCATATGACCATCTTAGCAATATCTCAGCTGTAGTCTTACCGTGTTTCTCTGCAATCTTAACCAAAGTTGGGTCATTAAGTTTATTAGCTCTCGTTAGCGGAGAATATGCCTCCAACAGATGGTCGTACTTTTTATCATAAGTCTGTAAGTCCTTATGTGGCAACCACGGGTGTAACTCCAACTGGTTAACAACCGGCTTGTACTTCAAGCCTTCCCAGGCGTAAAGTTCATCCAAGTTTCTGGTACCGTAGTTACTAACACCAATGGCCTTGATCTTTCCTTGATCAATAAAATCCTGGAGAGTTTTGTACTGGTTAAAACGAGTAGCAGCATCAGGATAAGTACAGTGGACTAAGAATAAATCAAAGTAACCAGCAGTGTCCTTAATTCTACCAAAAGACTCTTGTAATTGCTCCATAGCAGTTTCATAAGTGGTGTGGTTTAGATTGTGGATCTTAGATGTGAAAAAGATATCCTCCCCTCTAACATCGCAAAACTCATTCAAGAACCTGGAAATACCCTCACCAGACACCTTCTCATTGTGATAGAAACGTGCACTATCAATGTGTATGTAGCCGACTTTCAATGCTTCATATACAATGTTGGTGGTCACATCCTTTGGGGTTTTGTAAACACCGAATCCGGAGATCGGAATCGGTCTACCATTGTTCATGGTGTACTCTGAAGCTTTGGTGATTGACATATTTGTGTATTCCTATACTGTAAGGAAGACCAGTTCTCAAGTGGGTCAGATGGAAAAAGGTCATGCCGGGGAGTGAGGACTTCCCCCTCCCTCTATATATAACTACTTCCCACCCGAGAACCGAAGATAACTGGTCGGCCGAGAACGTGTGAGAGAGATATCGCAAGGCCCATCCAGTCTCTCAGACACTGACAACAGGAGTTTTAAAGCCGTACTTTAGTATCATCTCATGTACAGTTAACGGAGACCACTACCAAATTTGGACAGTGAACGGAATACCGAATTCATGCGCAACTTGAAGATAATAAACCTGGACATCCTCTCTGGCTGAAACTCGTTGTTTCGCGAATATTAACGCGTCAAGAATTTCATTGCGCGCAACAAAAACCTGCTAGACAACAGTATTGGGTGAAATATTTAACTTTGTAAAACTTGTTTAGATTTAATGTTATTTTTGCCAAATAATGACAGTAAGTAAAATCTAGGAGTCAGGATTCAAACGGTAGAGTTTCTATTAAGATAAATAGACAAGAGGTCAAAAAAGAAACATTCCGGTACGGGGAATCGAACCCCGGTCTGCTCGGTGAGAGCGAACTGTGCTAGCCACTACACCATGCCGGATTTTGTTATTTCACCAAAAAGGAATGGTTCCTCGCATTGAGCTAAACCATGCAAGAGGGCTAGTCAGCCCCCGGATTTCTAGGGTATAGTTCAAGTATGGTTGGTACGTATTTACCGTGAATATGTATAAGAGGTTAATAAAATAGCCTTTTCTGTCTTCCCTTTTGAGAAGCTCAACATCTTCAACACTTCATTGAGATCTAAGTGAGGTAACGGGTTTCGGTATCACAACTGTCGAAACAATGGAGAAGCGAGGGACACTATTTTTGTTAAGAGTAGGAAATGATCGACCGACAAACATAAACAGTAAATAGATGGACTCCTACCTCTGTAGTATCCTGGAAACGTTTGTCGGAGAGCTGATGTAATTTTAGTAGGTGTTTAAGCTCGACCAGGTTCCTATAGTTACCATTCTTGTTTAAAAAATAATGGAAGTAAGTTAAAGGGGGAAAAAATAAAAGGTGTTCCTGACTACAAGAAGGAATCGATTTCTACAAATAGAGTTCTTGTGTACTAAGGCTCAGGATGATTCGGCGGATTGTGCCCATTCCTCACACAATATCCTTTGAGCGATTAAGTGCTGGTAAAGAGTATGAGGCACAAAGCCACATCACAATAAGGACAAGGGAACCAGTCAGTTGAGAGATACGTTGAGAAAACACCACCCATAAGCTAACCTGGACTTTTGCTGGGACGACTCTTAAGTAAAGCTCGCCCATATTGAGCCAGTCTGTAAATTTCACTTTATTGGGTAGGATGGTGTGTTTCTTTATTATTAGAAGTTGATGGAATGGCCCTGAAAGCCACAAACAGAGGAAGCCGATAAGCAGCATAATCCCCAGTTTTCCAAATGTACCTCTAGTGGTTTTGTTCATGTGTTTCCAGACTGTGTGGGTGTAAAGAATGATAAACACAGTGGATGACACAACTAGTAAAAGACTCAAAAGCTTCAGCATATGATGAAGTAGACTTTGTTGAGGAACAAGATGAGTTAACAGCCGTAGTATCAAGGAACCTAATAACATATTTCGACACGTTTTTGTCTTGCGTCCTTTAAAATGCTGTATGTTCTCCCTGGTGAGGTTTGTAGTGAGGCCCAAGATTGTTAGTAGTAGGTGTACGTCAAGTGCAAAACTCATAGTGCTCCCATCAGGACCGAATGCCTGATTCCAGAGCTGCGTGTGAGTAATCAAGGCATAAGCCATGAAAATAAACCGGACAAAGGCATTGAATGTCACTAGGAGAAAGGCGTCCCAATATGCAACACTAAGAGAATTTACCTGACCCTTTTGGAGAATACACCACAGCTTTTCGAGCCACATATCATTCTTCATGCACGTGACTATTCCAAAGAATAAAACAGCTACATGGACCAGCAGCAAAGCTCTTTGAACGTCTTCCTCGGTGGTGATGGTGATCGTACTAGGTACCATATCGACACTTCTCTGCTTTGCTCCAAACTCAGGGTTTTGGAACATTAATACACAAACGACACTCGGCCCCCGCGTTTCCACAAGATAAGTGTATGAGCTCTGTGAGAGCACAAACCTGTTGTTCTCATCAGCCTTGATTGGTTTACCAGTCCACCGGTCATGGATCATAAACTTTTCCTCCTTTGAGCACAACTTTGCAGCAAATAAGTCTTCAGTACATTTCCCGAATTTCTGACCCCAATTTGGGGCTAGGAAGTCCTCTTCATTTGCAAATATGGGAATATCGGTTCGCCATACATCCTCTGCCTGGTAAAAAAGAGCACTTGATCTCCAATTCCAGTTGTTTCGTACTGTCAGAGTGTGAAGGGTATCTTCACTTGCGTCAAAAAGAAAGCACTGCTGGTAAAGCACAGCATATGCACCTCTCGTTAAGAGTAACAGTGGTAGAGGAAGTAAGGGGAGTATCATGATGGTTACTTTTCACTGTGGTATTTGTTGTCAAGTATTTGTGTAGTAAGGATATGAAAACAACTGAGTTTGACTTCTATGGAATTGGAACTCTGAACCGAAATGAGAAGTAATTGTGTGGGGATGAAATACGTTTCATGATACACCCGGTCCTTCAAACGATCCCCGCATTTTTCTTAATAGCAGGCAGTCGCGGTGCATGAGCACAATGCGTTGTTTTTTGGTTACCATTAACAACTCTCTATGATTAAATAAATATGAATTTACTAACTAGTGTGGAATTAAGAAGTAAAAAGAATAAACCAAGGCCCAAATCCATTAACAAAATGCAAAAAAAAAGAGAGAAATGCCAAGCTTAGATTCAAAAGATAACAAAGATCAGAAACCCTTGTAAGCCTTCTTGGCTCTGATGACAGAACCGTACTTGTAAAAGACAAATGGAATTGGAAGCATACCAAGTGCAACGAATCCAATTAAAGAAGCACCCCAGTCAACACCAAGATTGTGAAAGAGTTGGGTGGTGAACAATGGGAAACTTGAGGCAAAAATCGACCTCAAAAAGGTATTGGCAGCAATTGCAGAAGCAGAATACTTGCTAAAAGTGTCCACGAGGTAGTTAAGACAGCCCTGGAAAAGGATCAAAAATCCACAACCCATACAGGAAATACCAATACATGGAACAATCCAATGAATCTGTGGCTTGTTAGTCCAAGCGAAAATGAAGATTCCAGCAGGCATCAGCCATCCAAGCCACATCAACAGAGGGAAACGCTCTTCTGGGATGGGGACACCACCATTTTCTCTGATTTTTCTTCCATAACGTTTAGCAAACAGAATATTGAGGAAGCAACCAGTCCATGTACCAAGAAAAAATGCTATGTTGGGCAGTGTTGTCACAGTACCGGACCAACCCCTCACTGTCTCCATTGACTCTGGAACACCATTGATGATAAGGTAAAAAACACCAAAGACATAGCTGGCATACAAAACAATAACCATAACAATAGGGGTAAATAACATGGCAAATGGTCTAATGAGATGGATCCGAACAACGTCCTTTGCCTGAAGTTTCCACATGTCCTGTGGTGCATGGATTCTAAAGTTCCTCGTTGAAAGCCTCATTGCACGAGCCTTGCGGGCAAGGATGGTGGGAACGTATGTTTCGTCTAAGAATATTTCACAGCAGACGTAAATTGAAACACAAAGAAGACCCGAGAAGTAGAGGGGGATGCGCCATGCTCCAATATCATCATCAGGTCTGCTGTGCATCAGTAACGAGGAGATGGTTGGACCACAAGAAGGTCCCAAAGATACAAAGAGTGCATAAAACGCCAAAAACTGACCTCTGACACTTGGTTCAGAGAACATATCGGCAAGAACACCACCAGATGAGACAATAGGCGCACCGGAGAAGAAACCGGTGAGGAATCTGAAGATCATGAGACTTGGGACGTTATAGCACGTTGCCGTGACGAAGGTGAAGATACCGGCGATGAGGAATGGAATAAGCACACCGATCTTACGGCCATAAACTTCGGATATTGGAGCAAAACACATGGGACCAAAAGCGATGCCCAAGATGTACAATGTGTTGGTGAGAAGAGCCACTTCCTTGGAGAGACCAAACTGTTCCCTCATCAACGTGAAGAACCTAGATGATGAGAGCGATGTGGAGCCCAGCTGACAGCAAAATGTGACAATACCGTAGAAAATAGTGTGTATGACTTTCTTCCTTAATGACCAGTTTGACGGCTTCAGAGAACTTTCAGGATTAAATGTGAGGAGCCCATCGTCGTCGATAAAGAAGTTGATACTATCAGAGTCGTCTTCCTTTATTGAGTTTGCCGAGTGTGAGGATCCAGTATCGTCATGGCGAACGTTGGTGGTTTCTCTATGCAGCTCTTCCTCTGACTTTCCCATGATAACAGATCAACTTGAAGTGTTCACCAGTAAGATAAGAGTTGATTGATGGGTGAGTTTGAATTAGTCTTCAGCAGAATATGAGAAAAGTCACAGTGTGTATGGATCTCTTCTGATGTATAAAATGATAACTGGTCAAGATATTTCCATGACATGATAGAAAAAGAGTCATTTGCCTTTTACCATTTGAATCCCTTTCTCTCCTTCAACCGAGATGGGTTTCCTCATTGGGACATTGTTCCGAGTAGTGAAAAGGCCGATGTCGGGCTAGAAGAATTTTTTACAGCGGTTCGAACCACCACTACGGCTTTTTTATTTTTATTTTTATTTTTATTTTATAGAGGAAAAAGCCCGTACACCACTCCATCAGCTATTTTGTTTTGCCACAAGAGTGAACAACCTGCTCTCTTTGTTGATTAATTGACACAAGTCTACTCTACGAACCAGGAGACCATGAATGATGAATCCATCTCTATTGAGGAGACGAACAAGATTCGTATCTCCCTCGGTATGAAACCGATCCCTGTGTCGCCAAATCAGCCCAAGGAGCCAGAACAAATAGACACACTCTCCATCAGCGAAACAAACAAGCTGCGGATTTCACTTGGACTGAGGCCAATTGAAGAGAAACAAGCACCACCTGATAAGACGGTACAATCGTATCAAGCTTTTGAGCTTACAAAGCAGAAGGAACAGAAATTACTTCAAAAGCTTGACCTTGCAAAGGGGAAAGCTGATCGAAGACGTAAATTAAGGATCGCAAAGAGTCTTCTTGAGGATGATGGGGCCAATGATGGAGATAACGATGATTGGTTGTCGAGATTACCAAACAAGCCAAGTGTGACAGTGAAGAAATTGAATATGAGGAAACCAGTTCATTCGGAGCAGGATCTCGCTGGTGTGAAGATCACACATAACCTCACAGATTTCGAATCTGTTAATGATGGAGTTATTTTGACATTGAAGGACAAAGAAATTGGGGCAGAGGACGAAGATGAATTGGAGTCAGAGATAATTTTACAGAAGAAAAGAGTAGAGAAGGAAATGGCTGACAAACTACGGACGAACAAGTTTGATGCATTTGGTCGTGAGAGATCCCAGTTGGAGATCAGAGAACAGGAGATGGAGAATACGGATCAGAATGATGGATTTGTTTTAACTGGTGGACTAATCAAGATGTCTACTTCTTCTTCTTCGTCTGCAAAGTCCAATCAGGATCAACTATCTACTGCCAATGGAAAGAAGAGACTTCAGTTCAACCTCCATGACCTTGATGATGATCTTTCAGATGAGGGTCCATCAGATTATGCTAAAGCCAAACCGATCAAATTGAAGAAACTGAAAAAGAAACGTTCTAAAACACAATCCCGAAAACGAGATCTAGAGGAGGATGATGGTATAGAAATGAAGCCTATCATACTGGACAATGAAGATAACGACTTTGATGACGAGCTGGAACTTCGTTCAAGATTAGCATTAAAGAGAAGTAAGCAACAGAAGATCTCCCATAAGACTCCAGAACAACTGGCTGCTGAAATAGAGGAAATAAAGGATAATGGTATGGATGTTGGTGAGGATCAAGAGGGTGAAGGTGTTGTGATTGATGAAAACACCGAGTTCCTTGCTGCCATAAAGGCCGATGAGGCAGAAAAAGAGGAGGAGACGAATATCCAGGAGACTCCACTGTCTATAAAAAATGAAACCAGAGTGAAAGATGAAGCTGCTGAAGGCATCAACGAGAACTCTGAGACAAAGATGGATTTCTCTGGTGGTTTGGGCTCTGCACTGGGATTCCTGAAATCTCACAAGGTTGTTAAGGAAGTCACTAGTACTGAACTTGAAGCTAAGAAGCGTGCACTGGAGATTAAAAAGGAGGTGGAACTAAGAAAGATCAAGTACGACATTGAGAAGAGAAAGTTCCAGGACTCATTGCGCAATGAACCAATGGTTAAGCGCATGCCCAAACAGGAGCAAGAAGAGTATATTGAGAGGGAGACTAATGCTTTGTTGTCAAGACAGAATGCTCGGGAGATGATCGAGAAACTAAAGAACTACAATCCAGATGTGGCAATCAAGCACTACGATGAACTCGGCCGTGAATTAGGTGCTAAAGAGGCTTTCAAGCACTTGTCGCACCAGTTCCACGGCAATGGTATGTCCAAGAGTAAAACAGAAAAGAAGCTGAAGAAGATGGAAGAGGAAAGGGAAGCAAAACATAAGGAGTCGTTAACTTCTCATCAATAAATCAGTACTGAAGACTTTTATCCGTATGTTTCTTTTTTTATGAGTTTTTCCGTTTTCGGACACCGAAAGGGTATTTCTTTCTGTAGCAGAGATCTCCAAAGATAATTACATGAAACGAGTCAACGGTCATAAAAACTAGAACCCTTTATATTATATATTGAGCTGAACTGAACATGTCAAATAAGCCCTTAGTATTGGGCAGGCTGACGTGCAGTTGTATTGCCTGATTATCATCCGCGTATGTAGCCGATCGCCGAAATTGGCGAATGTGACTCTGGTGAGAAGAGGACGTGGTGAGTAAGAACCAGTCAGTTGCTTAAATATAGTTATAAACACTTTTTATTGCATTTTGTTATATTCATAGCACCCTAGTGAATAGAGCATGTAATTTCCCTCTAGAAATGTCAATAGTCATCGTAATTTTAATGCAAATGGTTAATTTCTTTTCTTTTTTCGTCTCTTTTCTTTTTTCTTGTTTGTTCGAGAAACGCGTGCCCCTGAAAATCCGCGAAAAAAATATTATTTTAAGGAGTCCAAGAGGACAGGGAAAAAAAACAAAAAGGCTTGTTGACTCCTCCTCTTCAATAGCACTTTTGTTGACTAAAAGTAAAGAAATTAGCAAAGACATACACGACATCACACTCGCTTAAATTCCCAAAGTCGTTCTCTCCATATTCTTTTCTTTGTCCTTTCCTTTTCACTCTTGTGTGTTTTTGTTTCCTTCCCTTGCAGCCCCCCTCACCACCAGCCACGTGTATTAAACAAAAAAGATCCTGTACTATATCAAGTTGTATCCATCGAGTCAGGCCGTATACCAATGATAACAGTACAAGTTAACAATCCTCAGACTCATACGACCTCCCAGTATGAGCAGGCCCGTCTGAAGAAGCTCGAGGAGCAGGGTAAATGGCCTCAGTTCTCCAACGTACTCAAGCCCGTTCTCAAACCATCCAAATCATCAATATCGCTCAGTAAGCAGGACTACGAGCGTTACTTCACCATGGATGGCCGTAACACTCTTCGTGCACGTATAGAGAGATTGCTCCCACCGGTTGATATCAAGATTGTGGCGTTCTGTCTTGTGTGGTACACGTTCTCGGCCATTTCATCTAATATCACAAAAGTCATTCTCAAACAATTCCCACATCCAACGACGTTGACAGAGATGCAGTTCCTTATAAGTGCCCTTTTCTGTCTTGCAAACTTGGCCATCATTAACAGCAACCGTTGGCTTATTGAGAAGTTCCCAGTTGGTGCCATTCCTTCAAGACAAAAATTCCACAAGGAGCATACCTTGTGGAATCTGCTACAACCAACACGCAGAGTGTTCCAGCAAGTTGGGCCTATGGGTATCTTCCAGTTTGTTGGCCACATTACATCACACCAGGCCACTAGCGTTATCCCAGTGAGTCTTGTTCACAGTGTCAAGGCTTTGTCCCCAATATCGACAGTGATAGCTTATAGATTTGTGTACAATGTCAAATATCCAACTGTTACATATTTGACTTTGATTCCATTAATGTTTGGTGTCATCCTGACGTGCTTTTCCAAGACACACAAGGCATCTGACTCTACAAATTTCAACAAGGGTTTGGTGTATGCCTTCATTTCGATGATTATTTTTGTTTCACAAAACATCTTCGCCAAAAAGATCCTAACTGTTAAGCCAACTGGCTTACCAACGAGGTCTAAAGCTTCATTTACAACCAAATCCACTGGTGAAGATTCTGAAGACAAAATCGATAAGACTTCCATTCTGTTCTATTGTTCATTAATTGGCTTCACACTGACCCTTCCCGTTTACATAGTCTCCGAGTTGTCAAACGACACTTTGACGCTTTGGGACATTGACATGACCATCATGTCCTTATTTATTCTTCATGGACTCTCTCACTTCTGTCAAGCAATGTTAGCTTTCCACCTCATTGGTCTCGTTTCTCCTGTTAACTACTCAATTGCCAATATTATGAAGAGAATTGTCGTTATTTCCATGGCTCTGGTTTGGGAAAGGGAAAGCGTTAATGCTAATCAAGGTTTGGGTTTGTTGTTTACTATGGCTGGCCTGTATGCTTATGATAGATGGGGTACAGTCCGAAAATGAGTTCTCTTTTGGATGTCTACAGGTTCAGAGTTGTTATCGGTTTTTTTTATTCTACAAGTTGGGGCATATGCCTTCAGTCATATCGTTTTAATAATATATTGTCATTGAACTCCTATTTTTTTTCTTATTTTCAGAACACATGTTTAAGCCTTGGCAAAGACAAGCTTCTCACCAGAGACCTTATCAGTCTTCAGCAACTCGCAGGCCTTGTTGGCACTCTCAAAGCCTGGCTCCAAGATAGTCAACTTGGCATGGTGAATCTCTTTGATGAGAGATGGGAGCTTGGTCTCCCAGAACTGGTTGTAACGAGCAAGACGCTCCTGATCTGGGACCCAGTGATGACCAAAGACGTCCAACTCCTCGTTCTCAGCAAGGTAGGCCAAGGTTGGTGGAACAACGGTGATCTCACCAGATCTTCCATCCGTCTTCCAAGCATCCTTGGATTTGAACAACAAGCTATCAACAGCCACCTTTGGAGAGTTTGCAGTAGCGTCGTAAACCTGCTGCCAGGTCTCGTCAGAGCCGACAGTGTCCAGAGCGTATCTGATGTCAGATCCAGTAGCCGTCTTGATTTGCTCAGCAACGTCAGAGTCATTGTAGTCGACAACGACATCAGCACCAAGGGATTTCAAGTATTCGTGATGCTTCTTGGAGGCAGTAGTGACAACCTTCAAGCCGTAACCCTTCTTAGCGATCTGAATGGCGAGGATACCGGTAGCGGTGGCACCACCCCAGATCAAGATGTACTTTCCAGCGTCAGCCTCTTTGATATCCAAGTTACTGGCAAATGACAGAATGACGGTGGACAAACCCAAAGTGACGGAGGCAGCACCTTCCCAGGAGTCAATTGGACCAGATCTGTACTCACCAACTGGAACATGTTTGAGCTCCTGCTCGTACTTGATTGTTGTGAAAGGGGAGACAATGATGTGCTCAGCAAAGCAACCTCTCGTCTTGGAGAAGTTACCGTGGCCAAAGGCAGAGACGACATCGCCAACCTTGAAGCCCTTCACGTCCTTACCGACCTTCTCGACGACACCGGCAGCATCAGATCCAGTGATGTCACCTGGAGAACCAACCTTGAAGTCAATGTGCTTCCAGTCAGTTGGGTTAGCTGCGTAGGCTGTAGTCTTAACGAGGAGCTTGTCGTCAGGCAATTCTGGGATTGGGATGTCAGCGACGACACCATAGTTTGGACAGGATGGGTTTTCTTGGATGACGAAAGCTTTCTGAGACATTGTTACTTGTGTTTGTGTGTTTGTATATGGATATTAACTGCCTGCGTGTGTGTTGGTTGTATGTGTAGAAAGTTGCGGAGAAAGCGATGCTTTTATAGTTTTGGAGAGGGGGCGGTATTTCACCCATACAATTACTAATACTGCAAAACGGGCGACATGCAAGCAAGCTCTTTTTATTTAATACCTTTGTTTGACAAATCCAAGAAATCTTCTGGAAGAAATCTATCGAACTTTTAAGAACAAATTACAAGCCACTGTTCTCATTCAACCCAAAGCCATTCAGAGAGATATTGTAGAGTTATACAGTCCATCTCCTCCCTCTCTGTAGAAGCTAAAGAACCCTCCCCCCTAGAAATTGAGCGTGGAGGGAAAAATACAAAACAAAATTTACAGTTGTAAAAATTGACATATTCAGCTAAAAGAAGATGGGAAGGGATTGATACAGCTATTATAGTGCAATATATATATAATTCATCATTCATCCTCTTAACAAGAAAGAGAACACATAATGTCCACTCCAAAGTCTCTTCCCCGCTCCATTGCGGCCTTTATTACACGCTCAAAGGAACTTGCCACCGCTGACCCCATCATTTCCTACTTTTGTAAACTCCACGCAGTTGAACAAATCCTTAGCATGAACCTGCACACAACGGACGAGAAGATCTCCGTCTTTGCCATTGGACTGCTGGATGAGATTGAACAGGCCAAAACTTCTTCTTCTTCTGCAGACTTCCTCGATGTCGTGCATGACAAGGAGGCGTCTGTCGCCTATGTCCTCAACTTTGCAAACAAGATCTTTGCTTCAGCACTCATGGCGATCCAGGAACAGCGGACAACGAAGCAGACTGCAATGAGCTTGATGGCTGTGGTGAATTTCTATGAGCTACTGCAATTGTGGAAGGAAGACGCTGAGCGTATCGAGGAGCTTGAAGATGTGTCCAAGAAGGTCAAGTACGCCAAGTACCACGCTGCCCGTATCTTGAAAGCACTCAAGAATGGCGACAACCCGAACGATTATGTTCCCCCAAAGAATGATTTTGTTAACGATCGGGAAGAAGGGGTAGAAGGAGAAGGAGAAGATGAACAGGAAGAGAAGTTCATTAACAAGACAGATTCCAACACGTTCGGTCTCCCATCAGTACCAACGGCAATATCAAGTTCTAGAAGTACACCACCTTCACCACAAGATGTGATTCCAATGTTCATTGACGATGAGCAAAGCGAGTCGTCTCTTAACCTCCCAGAACCACCAAAGACAGTGCCAGATGTTGAGGATGACATTCCACTATCTCTTCCAGAAACACCCACAACCCTACCAAAACCGATCAGCCGAAAACAAGTTTTGGAAGAAGAAGAAGCTCCAAAGAAGAAGGAGATAAACGTTAAACAAATTCTTGAGTCTGGTGAGATCTATACAAAGGCTCAGAAACATGCCAAATTTGCCATTTCTGCAATGAATTATGAAGATAAAGTTACTGCTATAAAGGAATTACAGGCAGCTCTCGAAATGTTGGGACAATTAAGTGATGATGTTTAGGACTGGGATTTTGTCCAAATCAATTATTTCAATCTTGAATGAACCATTTCTAAGTATAGAGAATATTTTCATGAGAATTAGCAAAATAATTTAAATATATAAAAAGGAATATAACAAGCAGCTATGCTACAGCAAGCGCTGGTATATATAAGAGAATAGAAAGAGTGGGAAAGGGATGATATAAATCACAAGAGAATTAATCAGTTGGTTTAACACCAATGTTGTTTCTGTTTCTGAACATTCTCAGACCATTGTCACCATCAACAAATTGACAAGTTCTAGCAGAGTTCCACAAGGAGACAAACATGTTCTCGTCAGAGTGTCTGTAGTGCTTGCCCATAACCTTCTTGATAGCTTCGGAAGCTTCACGGGCATTGTAGAATGGGATTCTAGAAACGTAGTGGTGCAGGACGTGGGTTTCGATAATGTCGTGGAAGATGTATGGACCAACGATTGGCAACTCTCTGTCAATGGTAGCAGCAGCGCCACGGGCAAAGTTCCACTCGTGGGCATCGTAGTGAGGCATCTCTGGGGAGGTGTGCTGAAGGAATGTGATGAAGACCAACCAGTGGTTGACAAAGAGGTATGGAATTAGGTAGTTGACGGTAAAGTTGAACATACCGTAGTACTTGATCCAGTGATAAAGGACGGTACCCATGCAGATGATACCAATGTCCGAGAGCACAATGAACCAGTAGTCCTTCTTTTCAAAGATTGGAGAGGTTGGAACAAAGTGGTTGTGCTTCCACTTTGGGACATCTTCGTGTGGCTGACCAGTGACGTTTGTGGTGAGGTAAGCGATCCAACCACCCAACTGCTGGAGGATGAGCTGATACAAGGTAACCAATGGGGAGTCCTCTGTCAAGTCCTCGAATTTCTCAATAAAGTTCTTAGCCTTGTACTCCTCTTTAGTTTTTGGGACAAAGACTGTGTCTCTAGTGAGGTGGCCAGTGGCCTTGTGGTGCTTACCATGAGAGTACTTCCAAGAGAAGTAAGGGACGAGCAAAGAGGAATGAAGAACCCATCCAGTGAGGTCGTTGACCCAGCCGTAGTCGGAGAAGGCCTGGTGACCGCACTCGTGGGCAAGAACCCAGATACCAGTACCCCAGAGGCCCTGCCAGGCGGAGTAAGCGAACCATGCGAGTCCTCTGGCCCAGGTGTTGTTGATTAGTGGGATATAGGTATTAGCCAAGTATAGCGAGCCGAGGATAACAAATGTGTCACGGAAAACGTAGTAGAAGGAGGTTGTGAGTCTTCTCTCATAGCAGTGTTGAGGAATAGCAGCGAGGATGTCCTTCATGGAGTAGTCTGGGGCCTCAAAGACATTTCCAAATGTGTCGATGGCGGTAAGGTTTTTCGTAGTGGTCTGGAGCTGAGCGACGTTGCCTCTTCTTTGGACTGTGGAGTCTCCAGAGGAGCCAAAGTTCTGGTTGTTGCCAGTGACTGTGGTGGACATTGGAGGGTACTGTGGTCTATGAGAGAAGAGTTATTTAAAAAGACAAATAACTGGGAGAGTACAAGACCAGTCTTAAAAGAAGCTTTTGTTTTGTGGTGTGATAAAAGGTTAAGAAAAAAATACAAAAAAAAAGTTTCAGTATGAGAGAGAGAAAGAGATCAGAAGCTACAAAAGGGGAAGGGGGCCGGAAAAAAAAAAGGAAAGAGATGAGATTTGAACAGGGGCCACGTTTTGTTCTCTTTTCTTTTTTTTAAATAAAAATTAAATACTAATTTATATAATAGATTGGTTAATTATATAAAGAAAATATACACCTTTACAATTCAGCCAATAAAAAAGATGCAATCTGTCTTTCCCCCTTTCTTCTTTAAGGTGACCTCACCACACATTTTCCACACAATCTCCCTTATTTTTCTATGTGTCCCCATACCAGGGGTCCCTGGCCGTTTGTTTTTGTTGGATTGATTATCATCCCTTCGAAAGTGGGAATTCGCAACAGTACATATCCGTAGTATTCCTAACAAATTTACCTCTAGTACCGGGAATTCTGACCATCACTTTTGTTGAGCATCGCTCTTGTCGGGAAATTCCTAATTCGGTTGGTTTCTTAAATCCTCCTAGAAATTCTTATAAATGAAGAAAAAAGGATAGAAAGAGAGAAGGTAAATTTCCTATTGATACCATCTGTATTATTACTTGGTTTACTGATAGAACTAAAGAGAGAGAAAACTCAAAAGGGTGTAGATACTTATATAAACATCGCTCTCTTTTTTCTTTCTTTCTTTCCCCCGAATCCAATTCACGTCCCTATTAGGAAACTCTACAGCTAATTGTTGAGTATTATTAGTTTTCCCCCTTCTCTTAATAAAAACGACGCGTTAAACGAAAGCTGCGAGGTAATGCGTCTTCGTTATCTTCGTCATAGAAAACTCACGCTTACACAGCCAAAACCACGCTTAAACAACAATAAAGTGAATTTCACACACACATCGTTCAGTTCTCTTCTTCATGGAAACATATCCACTCAGATATCTTTCTAAAGAACGGCATAGACAAATTCTTAACAACATTCAACACTTGCCCGCCGTCAAGCAACTTATCAATGATTTCAGACCCAAAATTGATCAAAAGTTAAAAATCATTGCTATCACACTTGCTGAAGGTGATGCTCTGTTCGCTGTGACGAGCACATTGGATATCAACACTGGTCACGAATATCCAGATCCATCCGAGTTACTGTCCTCGATACCAAGAATACCCATTTCTCAAGAACAATCAATCTATCTTCTCGATGTATACATTGACAATTACCCCATCATCAGTAAGGAGCTTCACGCGATACTCTCCATTTTCTCAACAAGAGTATGCTTCGCAGTCTTCCGTATCAGAGATTATCATAAACATTGCGCTGATTGCCCCAGACCTTGCTATGTCAGCACATCAATGATCCACCTCGGTCGTTTCATTGATCAGTGTGCATGGTTAGACCTTACGGCAATCATGATTGATACCATGAAAAACAAAGCTTGCTTAACACACAGAAAGAAATTACCTTTTCAAGTCTTTCTCCAAGGGGAATGCATAGAGTTCATTGACTTCATCTTCAATGATAAATCAGCAGTACGCAGTCTGGAGAAGGGACTATCAGATCCTTGCAAGACTTTGAATTTCTCTGTTTCATTTGGAATTCCACCTAACGCATACAAAAACGTACACACCGCTAAGGCCCACGACGAATTTATGAGATTGAGGTCACAGAATCAATCAGCTCTCATCTCTTTTGGAATATGTGATCTCACAATCGACGAGGGGACCGTTGATGTAAACATTTCTGACTGTCATCTCATACGCCGTCTAAACTTCATCCCACGACTAACTCCACGCACTATTTCACTTAATATGGTTCCCAGTGATGATCTGGGAATTAAGAGAAGCAATCTTTTGCCATCACCGCGAATAACTGGTGTCAATGGTAACAGTATCTCCTCACTTTCGATACACACCTATGGCACCTTTCCAATAATCGAGAATTGCAAATTCCCAAATCTGAAAGAGCTTAAGCTGAAATTGTCTTTATTAAAGGATGTTGATGCTTTTGATTCAGTTTCTCGATACACTGGTCTCATTGACTTGATTGGTCAAGTTGAAACATTACATATTGACTGGGATTTGGAACTTACTACAGATCTTATCACCAAACTCACAGCATTTGGCGAAATTGAGGCTCTTTTCCTGAAACACCTTGTTGCTGATATCCACTTCAATGATCCGGGATCTTTCTTAACGTCTGTTGTCTGGAACTGTCCTGCCATTGAAACATTGGAGGTTTATACAGAAGTTGGTATGAACTGTCCATTCAGAGTGCTTCAGGATTTTAGAAATACAAAGTCAATCAAAATATCAACGCACAATGGGTCAGAACAACGTCACGATGTACTCATAGCTACGGCTGAGCACCCAAATCCTATTTCTCATGTCTACTTTAAGAATTTGGAGGAACTTGAGTTGTTTTCGGGGTCTGATTTAAGTGCAATCGCTAGTAACAAGCGGGAGGATGGTGTAACTTTCCCAGTTTTGAAAAAGCTTCGTGTTTATGGTGAATACATTTATCCAGCTCGTCGTGTGATAACAAGAAATGAGACCACGTGTCTTTACACCATTAGTCTACGCACATTTCCCCTGGTGGAGCAGATCGACGTGACAGTGACAATGGGGAGACAAACCACACACCGAGGACGTTTATCAAATAATACGCTTAAAACACTGCCATGTTGGAACTCATCAGGGGAAACACTCCAGTTGTTCATTAAAAATTCATCCAACTGTCTGCAATCTGTGAGAGCTACTGGTGATTTCTGTTGTGCAGCATTTGAATGCATGAGTAGCAGTTCTCTCCACACAATTGATTTCACCCAGGACCGCGATGATCCATTACTCAAGAAGCATCTCAAGTCGAACCCACAAGCTCTAACAATGGATTGCCCGATAGCATTCAACTTCTTGTCAAAGTTCCCATTACCGAGTGTAAAGCTTCTGAAGTATAAATCTGTCAAATGGCCTTGCCTGGCTCATACCTCTCTCTTTTCAGAGCAAATTACTGGTAAGAATATGGATGCCACTGCGGAGGTTTCTAAGTATGTTTGTGATATGTGGGACATGTGGAAGGAGCTGTACTCTAGAGATGAACCAAAGGTAAAGAGACAGAAACACTTGGTTATTGAGAAAGAGGGACTCCCTGAGAATGACGCTGGATGGTGCCGTAAAACACCCATAGAATAAAAAATAGTAATAATAATCTGTGCATTGTAAACTTTTTTTTCTCTATCAACTTTATTTTCTTATCACAATGTAAATCCATCAACTTGATCGGTGTTGACGAACCAATCTACCATCTTCAAATTCTCCTGGCTCTTCTTCTCAACTTGTTCGTTCCATAGGCCATTGAACTTCAAAGCATCCGCAGGAGGAATTGTCTTTCTTCCATCCTTCAAAACGTACTTGGTAACAGCAGATGCACAGATATGGTCTTTACCAGTGACGAACTGTGACAAGATGAATATCCATTTCTGGTCCCAGCACAATATTCTCGAACGGACGGTGTAGTGTTGGAACGGTTTGATTTCCTTCTTGAAAGAACAAAACACGTTAGCCACTGGTACAAAGACGAAGTTCTTGGATTCAGTTGGTCTCTCAACAAAGAACTTTTGTAAGACCGAAGTCATCAACTCAGAACGGGCAATATCGAGCTCCTCAAAATACGTCGAGTTCGACTTGTGCATGTAGAAATCACATTCAAATGGTGAGTTATAAGTTTTGTATTCCGAGACGTGAAATGCAGATTTGACGTAGTCATATGGGAACAACTTAGGGATCACTCTGGCTAGGAAAAGGTTCTTTCCAAATACCCAGTAGATACGGAAATAGTATGCAAGTGGGAGGGATTTGTATGATGATAAAAGGAACGCGTAGATCGCGTACTTGACAATGGGGTAGAATGACATCCTCCTTCTTTCTTATGGAAAATTGATGAATGAATGTAAAACTGAATGAGGAGATTTGAGGTGGATGTGAATAGACTCTGTAATACCAGCTCAATCTGTGAATCTCAACTAAAAGAAAACACAATGAGAGATTGTATGTATTTTTTTTCTCTGTTTCAACCGAGGCCCCAGGTTTCGTGGAGTTATCTATATATACTGAGGAGTTATTCTTAACATTTCCTAATTGGGTAACTTTTTGGAGCCAATCGAAACGGATCTTTCTTGAGTGAAGCTTAAATGTGCATGTAGCACTGAAAATATTAATGCGTCTTGGAAAGTTGTATATGTCATTAAGCTGATGAATGTGGAGGAAATCCATCCCCCCTTTGAATTCGTCATGTGATGTCATGTCAATTCAACAAATTACTACATACCCCTTTCTTAAAAGGGGGAATAAGAACATGTTATAATAATTAATATTTACAGTACTATTGCATCGACAGAAACCCTAATTCTTTATTTGGCTGGACTTTCCGTATCCAGTAGTCAAAAAAGAGCTCCTAATTGACTGTAAATCTCACACCGAATGACTATGATCTGGTGATTTTTCTTCATAGGCTGTTGTTGCATACATGTGCGTGCACTCGAAAGTAGGCCGGTACACAAAACTAAGGGTAATACTATATTGAACCCGACCTATTGAATATATGAGTGTAATCTCCAATGGGTTGAGCTCCATTATTCACCAACAGATCTTCTCATCCATTGTTTTATCTCTTTCGGATCTTTGAAATAAGTCCGCCTTGCCGCGCTTGCGTAGCTGGGGTGTATTTGTGTGTAGCCGCGTATTTTTTTCCGGGTTACGCAACCAAAAATGCGAGTCAGCGGGGGTGTGAGGATTTTTCAATATTTGTCCCCACATTTAAGGACATTTTTGAATTTTTTTTTTAATCCGGCTCCGATGAGAATCTCGGGGAAACTCACTCTTTGAATGTGGATCTTTTCTCTCTCTCTGGACTGATTTTCAGACTTGCATATAAAAACATCAATAATTGCCCACATACACACAATTCTCTAATTACAACACAAGTGATTTAGTTGAGTTTTTTCTACATCTCATAAAATAAAAGTAATAATAATGTCTGAGAACTTTGACATTGAGGATACTCTATCCAAGCTTACTCTCGACGAGAAGATCAGTCTTCTTGGAGCCATTGACTTTTGGCACACATACCCTGTACCAAGACTCAACATCCCTTCATTGAGAGTCTCAGATGGTCCAAACGGTATCAGAGGAACCAAGTTCTTCAATGGTGTCAAGGGTGCCGTCATGCCTAACGGTACCGGTCTTGCATCAACTTTTGATAAGGAATTGTTGCAGGAGGCAGGTAAGCTTGCCGGTGTCGAGGCTCATCACAAGTCAGCCCATATCGATCTTGGTCCAACTACAAACATGCAGAGAGGTCCAAATGGTGGTCGTGGATTTGAGTCCTTCTCCGAAGATCCATACTTGGCTGGTATCGCCTCCGCACAGATCGTCAAGGGTTTGCAGTCCCAGCACGTTGCTGCTACCATGAAGCACTATGTCGGAAATGATCTGGAGCACGAGCGTATCGCTTCGAACTCCATTATCACCGAGAGAGCTCTCAGAGAGATTTACTTGGAGCCATTCAGACTCGCCGTTAAGTATGCCGACCCAGTAGCCTTCATGACAGGTTACAACAAAATCAACGGTGAACACGTTTCTCAATCTAAGAAGCTCATTCTCGACATCTTGCACGAGGAGTGGGGTTGGAAGGGTACTGTCATGTCCGACTGGTTCGGTACCTACAGCACCAAGTCCATCTCAGCTGGTCTTGACCTGGAGTTCCCTGGCCCACCTCGTATCAGAACCAAGGATCACATCAACCAGCAGATCCAATCCCGCGAGCTGCACATCAATGATTTGAACGACAGAGTTAGAAACATTTTGAAGCTTGTCAAGTACTGTTTGGGATCTGGCATCCCAGAGAACGGCCCAGAAGATGAGAAGAATAATACACCAGAGACTTCTGCCTTCTTGAGAAAGCTGGCTGCTGACTCCATTGTGTTGCTGAAGAATGAAGACAATGTGCTTCCATTGAAAAAAGAGGAGTCCATCGCTGTTATTGGTCCAAACGCAAAGTACGCTGCATACTCTGGTGGTGGCTCCGCCTCTCTTGCTGCTTACTACGTTGTTACCCCATATGAAGGTATCAAGGCCAAGGTTGGTTACGAACCAAAGTACACTGTTGGTGCATATGGCCACTTGTCTCTTCCAGGTTTGGTTGAACAGAGTACCAACCCAGTCACCGGTGAGAAGGGCTGTCACTTATCCTTCTACCACGAGCCAAGAGGAACTGAGAACAGACGCAAGTTTGATGAGTGTGACTTGAAGACCTCGTACAACCACATGGTTGACTACAAACACAAGGAGATCACCCCTGAGTCGACATTCTATGGTGACTTTGAGTGCATCTATACACCAGAGGACACTGCCGAGTATGAGTTTGGTGTTACCGTTGTTGGTACTGCTCAGATCTTTGTGAACGACGAGCTCGTTGTCGATAACAAGACCAACCAGAAGAGAGGTAACACCTTCTTCAACCAAGGTACCGACGAAATCACTGGTAAGATCAAATTGGAAAAGGGCAAACCATACAACGTTCGTGTTGAGTTTGGTAACGTGCGTACCTACCACCCAGACAGAGTCGAAGGTATTGACTACACTGGAATCGGTAGTATCACATTTGGTGTTGCCCGTGTCTTGGACCCACAAGAGGAGATTGCTCGTGCCTGTGAGATTTCCAAGTCCGTTGATAAAGTGGTCTTGTGTATTGGTACCAACGGTGAGTGGGAGTCTGAGTCCTATGACAGAGCTAACATTTCCTTACCAGGCCACACCGATGATTTGGTCTCTGCTGTCTTGAAGGCTAACCCTAATGCTGTTATTGTTAACCAGTCCGGTACCCCATGTGAGTTCCCATGGATTAATGAAGCCAAGGCTGTTCTCCAGGCTTGGTTTGGTGGTAACGAGTTGGGTAACGGTATTGCTGATGTTTTGTTCGGTGATGTCAACCCATCTGGTAAGCTCTCACTGACCTTCCCACTCAAGTATGAAGATAACCCAACGTACTTGAACTTTAGAACAGAGAGAGGAAGAGTCTTGTACGGTGAGGATATCTTCATTGGGTACAGATACTACGAGAAGTTGCAGAAGAAGGTGCTTTTCCCATTCGGTTACGGTTTATCCTACACTACTTTCAAGTTATCTGACTTGAAGGTCTCTGTTGATGAGGCTTCAAACAAGCTTTCTGTCTCTGTCAATGTTAAAAACACCGGATCAGTTGACGGTAAGGAGGTTGTTCAGGTCTACATCTCCAAAACCGAGTCGGATGTGATCAGACCAGTCAAGGAGTTGAAGGACTTTGAGAAGGTCTCTCTCAAGGTGGGTGAGGAGAAGACTGTCTCCATGGAGCTCTCTTTGAAGGACTCTATCTCTTACTTTGACGAATGGGAGAACAAGTGGCATGCTCAGGAAGGTGAGTACTCTGTCCAGGTTGGTCCATCCTCTGACGATATTGATCTTATTGAGAAGTTTGAGTTGAAGAAGGGCTTCCACTGGACTGGTTTGTAATTGTTTAAGATATTAGTAATTTTCCGTTATTTTCCCTTGCAAATTGTAGTTTACTATCACCCCAACAAAGGCCGAGCTCTTCTAATCCACCGCAAATCGAGACAATTGCACACTGCTTATCCTTTCGAGCTTTTAGGAAACTAAAACGCTCCAACTGGCAATAGTTTATTAGCTTTTTCTTGGGACGTACATTTCCAGACAGGAGCTTTCTATGAACTTTCTTTGTAGCAAGCAGGGCGGGCTCTGATAAACCGTTTTATTGTTCGGACTTCGCGAGTCGTCGAAACCGCAGGAGACTCCAAAATTACAACGAGCAAATAAAAATGGCTTGTTCTGCCCTCGTTGTTTCCTCTGGGGGAGAGAGAGAGACTGTGTGTGTGTGTGTGATAAATATCAAGAGAGAAAGAGAGCATAAATGCTAAGATACTGTTTGGGAGTGGTACTTCTTCTGTTCCAGTGCCTACAGTTTGTCCAAGCGCACACGCACGAGTACTTCTGGACCATCTCGAATGCACTGCTCAATCCGGATGGGGAACATGAGCGCATGGTCGTCACAGTAAACAACCAATGGCCTGCGCCACAGCTTCGAGTCCACAAAGATGACCGGGTCATTGTTCACCTGACCAACAATCTGACTGACCAGGCAACCAGTCTGCATTTCCATGGCATCTTCCAGCGTGGAACGTCTCACATGGACGGTGCTGCAATGGTGTCACAATGTCCCATCCCACCTGGTGCTACGTTCACTTACAACTTTACTGTAGAAGGACAGGCAGGAACCTACTGGTACCACTCGCATAGCGTTGCTCAGTATGGTGATGGTTTCAGAGGCGTATTCATCATTGAAGACGACGAGACTGATTTGGTGTATGACGAAGATATGGCTATTGTGGTTTCCGATTGGTATCACAACGATTCTCAATCGCTTGTTGACGTGATGTTGGCACCTGGATCTCCTGGGTTTGAGCCACACATTGACTCATCACTATTTAACGAGTCAAGGTCGCAGAATATCAATGTTGAGCCAAGGAAAACGTATCTTCTTCGTGTTGCCAATGTCGGCATGAGTGCCACTCAATACCTGTACATAGAGGACCACACACTCACTATTGTCGAGATTGACGGCGTCAGAGTTGAACCAGTCGATGTCGACTCACTTAGTTTAGCTACTGGTCAAAGATATACTGTTCTCTTTAGTACCAAAACTGACAGGAATAAGAACTATCCTTTGGTACAAGTCACCAACATCATGATGAGAAAGAGATACACAATTCAATGGCTCGTATATGACGAGAACTTGCCCATGAATTCCGATCAAGTGGAGGAAATATCCACCAAGAGGCTTCAGCCAGCCAATGACTTTGATCTTGTACCACTGTCACATACACCGGTACTTGGGGAACCAACACGCCGGATCGTGTTGGACTTTAGTGCTGACAGATTTGGAGACACAAATACTTTCTACTACACTCTCAATGGCCAACCACACATCTCTCCACTGGTTCCTACGATCAACACGATATTTTCCGCTAATGACACCACCGTGATGGACCCAGTTATTTACGGAGCAAACACAAATGCATTAATTTTGGAGCCAGACGACATTGTTGAAGTCATTGTGAACTCGCACGATCACATGCGTCACCCATTCCATCTCCACGGACACAATTTCCAAGTAATTGCTACAGCATCCAGAGAGCACTATGATTCGAAGAAGCAGTATGACACACATGAATTTCCAATGATCAGGGATACAGTCAATGTCCCAGGTCGGGGCTTTGTACAGTTAAGATTCAAGGCTGATAACCCAGGCGCATGGTTTTTTCACTGTCATACTGAGTGGCATGCAGTCCAAGGACTTGGCGTTGTATTTGTCGAAGCCCCAGACATGGTCTTGAAGAACCAGGTACTTCCAGAAGCCAATATTGAGATTTGTAAGATTGCTGGCTTCAAGGCGAAGGGCAATGCTGCTGGTAATGATGATTTGAAAAACTTGAATGGTGAACCATCTCCGGGAAAAAATATTAATGCTGTGGACACTGCTTCTACTATGAGCACCCAAATAGTTTCACCTTTGTCCACATCAACTACAACCACAGAATCAACAGCTGTATCTCCTTCTGATTCTTCATTTGAGGCAATGAGAGAGCCGGTCTCTCTCAAAGAGAAGATCATTGTTCTGTGCGTGTATGCAGCTATTATGACATCAGTTACGGCACTGTTTGCCGTTTTGATCCAAAGAAGCACTCGCAAGAGGCAACGCATTCCTTTGAGTCAACTAAACTAAATATTAGTGATATATAATTTTTATGATGATGCCATTACATGTCTCTTTGTAGAATTCTGTCATAAAAGTGCGTGTCAAGAAGATCAATTTGATAACAGATATTTTATCATCATGACATCACCCTTAGAACTTGATTTTTACTCATTGAACAAACTACCTAAGCCCTATATGAACGCAAGATGATTGCTCCTAAGCCCTTACCATCTGTATACAAGAAAATAAATCTTAAACAACGCCCAAGCTTAAGCTATAAAAAAAAAGAAAATGCGCGTGACTCGTGCCGAAACACCTGCTGCAAAGAAAAATCCGCGAATTTCCGAAGTACGGTCTTTATTATCTTTTTCATCGTTCAGAAGGGGCGGCCCTTTAAAACTTCCTCACTCGCCGTCACATTCACTCTTTCTCCCTCTGACCTCTTCCCTAGTTCAAAGACACTCATACAGGCTGGTGGTGCACTTTCAAGTCATGTTGGTGAGATCATCGCTTTTCGCAGTGCTTCTCTCAGCGGCACTAGCCGAGTCACCGAAGGGCACCGTCCAACAATCTACGCTCTTCTCCTGTCAGCTGGCTCTCTACAACAACTTCAAGTTTGACTGCAATGATACTTACTGGTACTGCTCGTGTGCGTATGCTCCGATGGCGGACTCTATAGTGGCGTGCATGGATCGGTACCTGCCAGAGACGGTAGGGAAGAAAATTGGCAGAGAAACATTCATGAGAAGCTGTGCAAAGTATGCCAAATACGATCTCACGTTGGAGGAGATCGAAACGAGGAGTCGGAATTCATCAAGGTTTATTAGATACTCTGGTGATGACTCATGGAATCACTCAGAAGTGCAGCACTCACCGATTCTTGTGCAAAAATCGGAAGTGCTGTCCAAGATCAGGGACTACAGGGCCTTCTTGGGTAACTTCGACATTGCTCAACAGTATGGAGTTCTCATAAATATTTACTGGATTTGCTGTTGTCTGTGGTTTGGATTCTGGAACAACTTGAAAAAGTCCAAGAGTCTTAACTCAAGACTCATTGGCCCAAAGATCAACAGCATACGGCAGAGCTTCACTATGCCATTACTATTTGGGGCTCATCAGCAGCCTCTTCAGATCTTGAGCAAGATCACATCTCTCATACCATCATCTGCGGAAGGTCTGGTAATTGCAGGATACTTCTTTCTCCACACAGTCTTTCTTATCAAAAACATTGAAGTCCACGATGACAACCAACTCTTTGGATCGGGATCATCGGTGTACCAATACCTTCGCCTCTCTGCAGATAGAGCCGGTGTTCTGTCATTTGCACACTTCCCGATACTGATTCTGTTTGCTGGAAGAAACAACATGCTCATTGGTCTGTCGGGGCTACCGTACTCGACGTTCATGATCTTTCACAAGTGGACTGCTCGTGTTATGGTTGTTGATGCCTTTATACACTCATTCTGCTATACTGCTGCCATGGTTCAAAAGGGTACTCTTTGGTCAAAGATTCGAGAGATATGGCTCATAACTGGCTGGGCAGCTACGATACTTTGTGCCCTGATTCTTTTGTTTGCAGTGCATAACTTCCGTGTGTCATACTATGAATTCTTCCTGGTGACACATATCATCTTTGCGCTTCTCTTCTTTACGTCATGCTGGCTCCATTGTCTCGAATTTGGGTGGCTAGATTGGATTGCTGGTTCTCTTGCAGTGTGGGGATTTGACAGAGTAGTAAGACTGTATAGGCTATATAAATTTGGTGCACCGACAGCCCAGATCCTTTACTGCGGTGACGAGACCTTCAAGGTCTCTGTCCAAAGACCCCACAATTGGAAACCATATCCTGGCTGCTTTGTCTTCATACATTTCCTTCATTGGTCCATCTTCTGGCAGTCCCATCCATTCACTATCGTCGATTCAGTCCTGGAAGACGAAGAAGTAACGATTTACATCAAGGCTAAGGACGGTGTTACGGCCAAAGTCATGTCACTACTAGGTGCCAACGGCGCTACTATAATGAGAGTATCTCTAGAAGGACCATATGGTAATCAGTCCCCGTGTGATGCATATGACAACGTCCTGTTGTTTGCTGGTGGCAATGGTATTCCAGGTCCGTTTTACCATGCTCTTCACCTGGCTGAACGGTCTTTAATCTTGAAGCAACACATTAGACTCATTTGGGTTGTTCGTACTGTGGACAGTATCGGCTGGTTTGAACCTGAACTCAGACGGTTGAGCAAGACTAAGATTCAGTGTGATATATATATCACCCGAAATTTCTCGATTGACCAAGTTACAGCAAACCCACACCTGTCTCAATTTAAGGATTTTATCACTTTCCATGTTGGAAGAGCACCATCTTCCAAGATTCTCCAGGATGAGTTTGATTGTGCCGATGGTACTATCGGTATTGTCACTTGTGGTCCAGGTTTGATGTGCGATGAAATCAGATCATACACTGCGGCCAGCTTAGGAAGATGTCCATATCGCATTGACCTCTTTGAGGAGTTGCAAGTTTGGTGACTCGAAGGTCATGCAAAAGCTATTCTAATATTTCTTGTGCTCTCTTATCTATTTAATACATTCAGGTTACACAGCGCGTATGAATGCACTCACTACTTTACATCATAACTACGCATACATTTGGAGGATTCAGACAGGTCCTATAAACATATTCTATTTCGTTAAAATTTAGTGTACATCGTTTCCACTTGTGAAAGCTTTTTCTTGTTTTTGTTTACAAATGGCGAGTTGATATATCACAAGCTCTTGTTCATAAATCTTCTTCTGGTGAAGGCCAACCAGTGCTTGGATGGGTGTGATGGGTCGTCTTTGTAGACTCTCTCAATGAGACGTGTACTAAGCTCTTGACGGAACTGTGTGAGGTATTGCTTGAGCAAATCGTACTCTGCTCTGTCTCTTGGTGGTTGATACAGTGAGTTGAGAGGGAAGTTTCCATCACCTGGAATTGCAAAGGAGTCCAAAGACAAGTTTGTGAGAACCTTGACAGCTTCTGAAGATGACATTGCCGAAGTGAGTTTGGAAAGACAGTCAGAGACAAAGAGGATGCCGTAAATCAACACACGATCAGTTGGTCCCTTGATCTCAAAGTTACGGAAGAATGAGTTAGCACGGAAAAGATCAAGAACCTCGTCGATAATATCATAATCGGCATCTGATTGGTATGCTGGACCACGGTATCTGGTTCTGAGAGGAGGGAGTGCAATATTGCCTACCTGGCGCTCGTTGGAGGCTGGGTCATTGAGGAAAGTGGAGTGATATGCCTGGTGTTGACGTTAGCGTTTGATCTGATAAGATGATAATAAAGTCATTGCTGGGGGGAATTTCGAAATCTTAAATGTCTTCTGATTCAATAGAGCAAATACTCACTGGCATTTGTTGAGGAATTGAACAAATAGTGGAAACTACTGGAATGCCACAAGAGAGAAAGAGAGACACCTCCTTTTTCTAATGCCACTTTGGCCCCTCTTAACATGTTTCGAGGTAGATTGTACTCCCCTGGTGTTTGGGTGTATTACATAAAGTCCACGACCGTGTCTTGAAAGTTATGCTGATGTCTTGGGATATCGAGCGAGTTCGCGAACTTTGGAGCTGCACCATCGACCTGTTACGGCCCCGCCCAGCGGCTCCCATCAACATCAACCAGAAATTCGGCTTTTCCTCCAACGTCAAAGTTTCTCTTAAGCACAGCGCTACCCACACTGCCCCGACTCCATCCCCTTTTTTTATCATTATTTTTGTTTTTCTCCTGAATCCAGATCCATCTGTAATCAGTTGCACATATCTATCCATACTCTTGGAAATTCAGGTTGTTTTTTAGTGTCGTCGTTGCGCTGAAATTGAGCACTGATACACAACCACGCCACGTCTCTGCTGCCTGTTTTCTATTTCTCTAAGTTCCTGAGGATATCTTCCTGGTCCTGTTAGTTTCAAGAACCTTTTGAAGCACCAGAATTCAGCATCAAATCCCCCTCTCCTCGAAACTTGGGCTAATCTCAGCAGTTAGAGCACATTCATAAGGTCTTGATTGAGCGCAGCACATAGTGATCATCGCACATCGCAATGTCACAGGAGTTCACACGAGACGACCTTTTCAGCGATATCTTCGGGGAACGTCGTCCAGATGTTTCTCCCTCCACCACGGACTCCACAACGACGACTACTCTTCCTCCCATCTCTGGAGAAACCCCTGAAGGCTTCGCCTTTGATAACACCCGCACATCTCGCACTCTCGACCCAGCAAGGACTGAAGATGTGTCTGACGCGGCACAGACGGCTGCTTCTGGGGTAGCACAGACAATGAACCAGCATCACCAACATCCATACCGTGCAATTCAGAAGCAACAATCACAACAGAACATTCATTCACAGATACGGCTTGTGCATAATCCACAAGAGCATCAGCAATACCACCAAAAGCAACCACACATGTCAATTCAGGAGGTACATCCACAATCACTTCAGCTGGGAGTCATCCCACAGTTGCCTCATCCACATACTCAGCATATGGCTCGCAAACCACCTCCACCTTCCCCATTGGAGGGAGGTCTCCAGCATCAACTACCTAACCCGTCCCTGCAGCAACCCCATCATGATCAACAGCATCATCAACAACAACGTCATCATCATCAGCATCAAGAGGGCCACGTCTACCCGCAGCAACAATACACCGGAAACCCTCAACTGACTTCCCCACAGGTGAGATCTCAAGCGATACAACAGCCACAGCAACTGCAGCTGCAGGAACATCAGTTGCAGGAAGCGTTCCGTCCATCGACCCAACAACAGGAGCAACAACCTACTGTTCCTTCGCACTTGATTAACAACCCAACCGTCACTGGATCTACTCTAAAAAGACAACAACCTATCACAATTGACGTCTCTAACACCACCAATGCCCAGAGATCGAACTATCAACAATCACCAACCACAGGGAGAACTGCGTCTTTTCAAGGCAGATCGCCAATTCTGCAGCAGGGCAAGAACTTCTTCTCCAGAAACAGCTCTCGTAATGTCACCTCTCCGACGATCAATAGTAATGGTACGTGGTCATCGTCATCTATCCCGACCAACTCCTCATCTGCCAGAACTCCTCCTTCTCCTAACCGTTCCATGTCATTGAACTCGTCATCACTACGTACTTTTAGAAGCTCTGACAACTTGCAACATGTCACCAACAACAATGGCAAGAGTTTAAAAACGTCTGGTGGTCGTTCCATTCCACAGAAGTTTGACATGAGCAGTAGTAACAGCACTGGATTGGGATTAAAAACAAAAAGTTTCTCATCACTTAACAAGGCAAAACGTGTTTCCTCGAGTGCGTCTTTGAGCTCCCAGAGAGTTTCGAGCTCTAATTCCCTTGTCTCAAGAACTATCGTCACCACGGCTTCTAGACCACCAAAAGTCTATCCAGCTTTGCTCTCTCGTGTTGCCATCTTATTCAGAAGAGTCATTGTACTATCCCAACATAATAAAGACGGTTTGGAGTACAGAGACTCTTTCACTGGTTCCGAGGCTGTTGATGCTATCGCATTCATCATCAGAACGACTGACCGTAACTTGGCTTTACTTCTAGGTCGTGCTCTTGATGCGCAAAAGTTCTTCCACGATGTCACTTATGAACACAGACTGAGAGACTCTGTCAAAGAGGTGTACCAGTTTGATGAAGTTTATGTGAACACCACTAGTGCTCAGAATGGTACTAATGGTGGTATAGAGAGATCATCTTCTTTTTCCTCCGACACTCAGAGTACACTGGTTGGATCTGAGTCTAATGCTAATTTGGCCGCTTCTGCAAATAGTTCTGTGCAAGTGAATGGTGTCTTCACATTACTCACAGAATGCTACTCTCCTACCTGTACGAGAGACGCACTCTGTTATTCTATTGTATGTCCAAGAAGATTGGAGCAGCAAGCTCGCCTGAATATGAAACCACAAGGTGGGTTGAAGAGAAACGAGTCACACGCTTCATTGCACGATGAGGAGGAGAAGAAGCAATTGTGGTCTCATACAGTCCCACAGCAATTGCTCGAAAGCTTGGATAAGAAGGAGGTGAAACGCCAGGAGCTTATTTATGAAGTTGTCACCACTGAGCGTACTTTCTTGAGAAACTTGGAGTATCTTCGTGATTACTGGATCAGACCATTGAGAGAGTCTAACATCATCCCATTGGCTGAACGTGAAAAGTTCATCCGTACTGTCTTCTTCAATGTTATCGATATCTTGAATGTTGCTACCCGTTTCCGTGATGCACTGTTAAGAAGGCAACAGTTGAAACCGGTTGTTGAAAACATTGGTGACATTTTCTTGGAGTTCATTCCTTACTTTGAACCATTTGTGTCGTACAATGCTGGTCAGTGTTTTGCCAAGTATGAGCTGGAGAGACAGAAGGCTGCCAACCCACTGTTCAAGAGATTTATTGAAGAAACAGAGAGGTTACCAGAATCTAACAGGCTAAACATTAGTTCCTACTTGTCTCAGGCTACTACCCGTACTGTCAGATACAACTTGTTACTGAAGGATATCATCAAGAACACCAAAGAGGACTCAATTGACCTGCCAGACTTGAGGAAGGCCTCGGAACAAATCCTGAAACTGCTGGAACGTATTAACATCAAAGTGGGAAAGGCTGAAGATCGTCACTCCTTGATTTTGTTAAAACAGCGTCTTGTTTTCCGTCCAGGTGAATACGTCGATTTGAAGCTTGGTGCTGACAACAGAAAGATCCTGTACACTGCTCCACTGAAGAGAAAGAATCAGGATAAGGACAACCAAGGTGATATCCACGTCTACTTACTCGACCATGTGTTGTTGTTTGTTCGTGTCAAGGTTGCCAACAAGCGTGAACAGCACAAGGTGTTCCAAAGACCTATTCCGTTACCACTGCTCTTCACGTCCGCCTCCGAGGAGATGCCAAATCTGAGATCATTGATGCGGAGACCAGGTGCTTATGCTCGTGTCTTGAGTCATCCTTCTTCCAATGGAGACATGACGAAAAACCCTATTTCTTTTGCCTATCTTGGTCGTCGTGGCTATGAGCTGACGTTGTATGGTGCTACGAATAGTGCTCAGGAGTCTTTGATATCGGTGATTGAGCAGCAGCAGAATAAGTTGAGAACGACGAATGATATTTTTACTTTGATTCCATTGGCTGAGCGCTTCTTTGATCTTTCAAATAGAATCAACTGTCTTGTTCCTTATGATGGTGGAAGAAAGCTGCTGTATGGTACTGACTCTGGTGTTTTCACATCGGAAGTTCGCACCATGAATGGTCTGAGAGTAGTTTCCAAGCCAGTGAAGGTGATCTCTAAAATGAATGTGACACAGTTAGAGGTTCTGGAGGAGTACCAGACGCTTTTAGCCTTGGCAGATAAGAAGCTATATGCATGGCCTTTGGAGATTCTGGTTTCACAGGACAAAAAGACCAGTAAGGAGATCATGTCGCATGTCTCTTTCTTTAAGGTTGGTGTTTGTGGTGGTAAGATGCTGGTCTGTGCTGCTAAAAGTGATCTTATCCGTGTATTTGAGCCGACTGATCCATTCTCGAAGAAGATGTCCAAAAAGAAGTTCAAGAATGAAACTAGGGAGTTCCATTTCAGCTCTGAGCCTGTATCAATCTCGTTTTTAAAGACAAGACTGATTGTTGGTTGTACCAAAGGTTTCGAGATTGTGTCTTTGGGAGATGGGAAGATTGAGGCTATTTTGGATCCAGCTGATACATCTTTGGACTTTATCACCAATAGGGAAGGCTTGAAACCATTGGCAATTCACAGAATCAGCTCGAACTTCTTACTGTCTTATTCCGACTTCTCCTTCTTTATCAACAAGAATGGTTGGAGAACAAGATCTGACTGGATGATCAACTGGGAAGGTATTCCGCAGAGCTTTGCATTGTGGTATCCATATTTGTTAGCGTTTGAGCCTACGTTTATTGAAATTCGCCATGTTGAGAGCGGTGAATTACTCCGTGTTATCCTTGGGGAAAACATCAGATTGTTGCACATGGGCTCTCAAGAGATCTTATATGCTTACGAAGATGATCGTGGTTATGACGTTGTTGCTTCTTTAGACTTTTGGGATAAGACTGCGGCTAAGAAAAACGAGAAGCTGTCTGACATTAAGGAAGAAACATGATTGATGGTTAACGGTGAGAGACGTTATGTAACGGTTATAATGTATTTCTTTATTATCATAGTAGTAATGGGAGAAAGATCTCGTAGATTTAAACGTTAAAAGTACTATTATCAAAACCCTTCATCACCGAGGTTTAACTGTAATCCCTTAATTCCCTTATCCAGCTCCTTCAAGTTGTCATTCAATGCATTTACCTCATCAAACCGTCTCTGTCTCTTGCAGGTCTCTATCATCTCTTCAACGAGGTATTTTTGTTCTTGTAGAACCATCAGCTCATCTCTATTCCTTTTGATGGCTTGGACTTGATCTCTGGTGAATCTTGGAGTTGTAACAGATTTTTTCGATTCTTCTTCAATTTTAGCAAGCAATTTTGGAAGCTGTTTTAATGGTGCCATGTTCTGCTGGATAAACGTAGCAGAGTCAGTTTTGATGGCCAACTGTAGCATCTGCTCCTCTCTTGTTCGGCACTCCAAGGCGACAATTTCCTTAGTGAGGCGATCAAACAGGGAGAACGAATCCACGAGTCGTTTCCTTAGTTTGGAAGCATCCTGTGTGATTGTCATGGTCCTGTTATGGTCGGACTGGAGTCGTTGCAACATGTCCTGGAATCGAGGCATAAGCACCAAAATGGCCTTTTTAACATTCTGTTGAGTCTCCAATTTCTCCAGCAGTGGTGATAGTGGCTTCTTGATATCATGATCAAAATTCCTTTTAAGAAAAAGAACACTTTTACAATGACGACACATTCTGATCTCAGTGGAGTCGTTCACACGGGGCACATCCAGTAGTGTGGTTAGGTGACTGATTGGTACTTCCATGGAGCAGCCCGATTCCAAATCTCCACAAACGACTTTGCCACATAGACGACAGTGGTGTTTTCTTAGTGTGAAGCTGAAGTTTCTTAGGCAGAGGAAACAGTTCAAGACATGTACGCCGTCCTCCCAATTGACGAGCTGTTGTTCCACCTGTTTCTTCCTCGAGTTGATTTTGAAGTTTAAGAAGTTGTTATTGTATTCAGAAGAGCTGAACTCCTTGTCAATCTTGTTTAATAATGATGTGAGATTTATAACTCTCTTCTCCAACTTATTTTGGTAGAGCTGACGCTCATCGACTTTCTTCTGTCTGTGCTGGCGGAATGCCAATGTCAGATCAACATAAGCACCTTGATCGTTATACCCTGGTTTCTGGACATAGCATGTTTCACAGCACCTACACCATGTACCTTTGGTGTCGTAGTGGGCATCAGCGTTTAGTTTAACTCTAAAGTTTGAGTGTTGGTGACAAAACAGTAAACCACATTTGCGGCAGTTGACTATACCGCTCTTAATGCTCAGCTGCTTCTTACAGCCGGGAAAGCGGCACAAGTCATTTGCTGCTGGTTTCTTCCAGTGCTTCTTTGTGACTTGGATCTCTGGTGTCGTTGTAGAACTCGGTGAGCCATTGGAGCCGTTGGCCATTGCAGTATCGAAGATGTCGAGCTTTACAAACTTTTTAGGGAGCTGTGCCTGAATTTTGGTCTTTACTTCATTGGTCTTTCTCAGCCAGTTGCGTAGCTCATCACTCTGTGGTGCACTTAGAGAGCTCATCAGTGACGGTGATTCTGATCTCTGGACGCTCGGTGAAGGAGATGCCGTTGACTCAGTGCCAAAGCCGTGCTCGTCGTCAAGATGTCTGTTGAGTTGATGAAGAGATACCATGTGCTCGTTACATATGGGGCAAGTGAGGTCAGATTCAGATGTGTGAGTGTCTTTCTGAGCCTCTGGTGTCTCTGTCCTGCTTATGATCTCAACAGACTCAATGACATCTGGTTCTTGTTCTGGTTCTGATGTGGGGGTATGGGCAGGGGACTTGACCTCTGTCTCTGTCTCTGGCAATGAGGTAGCGGACAATGCTGCCTTTGTAGGTCTTACTGAGACCACTGTGGGTGATGCTCCAATAACACGTTTGACCCTGGGTGGCATCTGGTGCGTTTGGTAAGACCCCTTTTTCTCTTGTTATATAAGTACTGGCACTATACAATTTTCTTATATAATCTTTATAAGAAGAAGACTCTCCAACATCGCGAAACAGATTGGCCGATGGCCCATGGGAAAAAAACATGCCTTTTCACTTTTGTTCTCTTTCTCTCTTTCTCCTTTTAATACAAGAGTAAAGGATAAAAGATATTATGGATGATGTAAGATTTATCTTTAACGAAAGGATCAACAATAGAGACTAACATGAACACACAGTCTCGAAGTAAAGAACTCCTTGTGAAGAATCTCGCAGCTTGGGATGGCGAGCTCTTTGAACCAAAGTCACAGGATTCATCATTGAAGAAGAATACCGCTTTCGTCAAGAAGCTACCCAAGAGCATTAACATAGACCAACGAGACGCTATCCTGAAAGAGATAAACACACTATCACTAAGAAAGTTCCATGCTGAGATTCAACTGGCAGTTCAAGAGGGCCTACTCAAGGTGAAAACACAAGACACACAAGCAGCTGTGGAGATTGTTTCTTCATTGCACCAGCGATTCTGCCCTGAATTCACACCATTGCTGCTCACCTGGTTTTACGATCAGCTCAAGAGACCAGACGAAGATGTCGATGCAAAGGAAGAGAAGGAATACATCTCCAAAGCCAAGGTTCTCCTCAGACTCCTCGTGGTGCTCGTTGAAGTTAGTGTATTTCAATCAATTGACGACACAAAAGACCAGCCAAATTGGGTATTTGCCCGTAGGAAGAACTCTGACTCCATCCTGGTGATATCTTTGAAAGAAGTTCTTGCCTACAAGTTTCGCAGTGGTGTGACACTCTCTTGTTGCACGCACATTTACCAAGAGATTCCCTGCTTTGGTGCAAGAGAATCAGGAAGTACGACAAGTGCTTAGAAGGTATACACAAGAGGTTGTGTCATGGGCTAATGTGTTACACAGCGATCTCAAGCAGCTCTCTGAAAGGAATCATAAGGTTCGGATTAGGACTGGTCGTATTATGGATGATATCGAGACTAGATACAATGAGCTATCAGAATTGTTTGATGCTTTCAAGACTACTTCTGAATCATTGGGTCCTGTACTTGGTGTGGATGTTCCAGAGTTTGATGCAATTGAGACTGGAAGTGTGCTCACTGAGTCCATTATCTCGAACAAGGACTCTGCTTTCCAGAATGACGAGGAGAGACGTTTCTACCAATCCTTCCCAGAAATACCACGGGAGCTTGTTGATTTATCCATTGCTGAAAACAGCGACGCCACTAAGGCTGATGATATGACGGATTTTTTGGTTGGCTTGGAAACTGCCCAAACTATAAAGCAAATTGATGACTGTGTTATGAAATTTTGGGAATTGAAGCTGACCAACAAGGCTTCGAAGAACAGGCTGTTGAAACACATGATAACGTCAAAAGATACCGGTAAAACTAAAATCTACGCCAGATTCTTACGTTCTAATTCTCCACACTTGGATGACATCACAGATGAACTTCTTGCGTATCTGGACAGTGGTTTCAGATCACAAATCCATCATAACCATCTCAATCTGAAAAACATCATATTCTTTTGTGAGATGATGAAGTTCAAGCTCATCCCGGAACATGTCATCTTCCACAAGATCAGAAGTCTCATTATGAATCTGAATGTTCCGAACAACATTGAAATACTCTCCATCTTCTTTGAGATTAGTGGCAAGTACCTTTTGAGTGAGCACAGTACACTGATGGAGGAGATGTTAGTACTACTAGAGGAAATAAGCAAGACTGACAAACTGACTATAAACAATAAGAATGCCATTTCGAACTTGTTCCTTATGCTAAAACCCCCATCTGTCAAGTCTTTACAGAGTCAGAGGAAAGAGTACTCACCAGAGCAACTCTTCCTCAAGGCCATTATCCGTGATGATCTTAATGACACTAACGTGAAGAATGTCCGTGAGATTCTTAGAAGTCTCGACAAGCAAGATCCGTTGATAATGGAGACACTGCTCAACCTGTTCACCAAACCAGACAAGCTTAAATATGAGAATATCGCTTCGTTGGCACACGTTCTCAAAACCATGTCAAGAAACTTCAAAATCGCTGTTGTCGACACGACCTTGGAGAATATCATGAGAGGCATGGAGGTTAATGACTACCGTCTAAAAAGAGTCCGTGTATCTCAATGTCTCTACATTTCCCGGATTTTTGACGAAGGTATCATTGGTGGGATGGTGATTCATGATTTGATCCTCAAGGTCCTGACATTTGGACATCCCAATAACCAACCAAACCCTGTGAAACCGTCCAATATGGATCCACCGGATGACTATTTCAGAATCTCAATGGTTTGTTCGTTATTGCAAACGTGCACCTTCAAATCTGCAAAGATGCAAGATCGTCTTGATGTGCTACTTCATTTTTTGGACTACTACATCTGGATCAAGGAGCAGCCGATTCCTAAGGAGACTGACTTCATAATCAAGAAATGCTTTGATAAATACAAGTATGAGAGAGCAGCTGATGTTAAGGAAGCTGTTGAATCTCTTGGGGAGGTTGTTCGAATCAAGGGCTTGATGATCGCTAATGATAATGAAGAAGAAGATGAAGATGAGGATGAGGATGAAGATGAGGATGATGATGATGATGAAGAGGATGAAGAGGATGAAGATGAAAATGAAGATGATGAAGATAACAGTGAATCTGATGAAAAAGTGACTGATGCAAAGCAGTCGGTGGATTATGATAACACAGACGAGGAAACAAGAATTAGCTACGAAGCATATGAGAAGAAGCTAGCAGAAGAGGAAGAAAAACGAATCGAAGAACAGCTTGAGAAGGAGCTGAAGAAGCTGGTCTATGAGAGTATGCACTCTCAGAGAAACTCCAAGACGACTATCGAGCTACCTCAGAGTGTCATAGCTTCTAACTCCTCCGAGAATAAGTCACAAGGTATTTCAACTGCAGATGGTAATGTTGCATTCAAGCTGGTTACAAGAAAGGGTAAGGACATTACTGCAAAAGAAGTTAAGATTCCGCAGAATGTGAGATTTGCTACCAATGTCGTTGCTGAAGAGAAGAAAACCAGATTGGAGAAGGAACAACTCAACAGATTTATCATGAATGCTAGTTATGAAGATTAAATGTATGACTCCCCTCTCTAATAGAGAAACGCATCTAAAAACTGTATTGCAAATGAGAGATTAAACATTTATTCGTCGTTCAGACCTTTTTCGCGCTTAATCTTTTTATATGGAGAAGATCAAAAGCATCAACTTCTTTCTTTTTCTTTTTACTCCTTGTGAAGAAGATAAGAGCTTCATAAACCGAATTATCTATATAAGCTCATAATGAACTCACCTATCATTGCAAGAGATGAACAGTTGGATCTTCTCTCAAGCTTCATAACCGACTCACCTGACACTTCACCCAATACACTCCTTATCCACGGCCCTCAATCCACAGGTAAAACCATGACGCTAAGGTCTGTTCTCCGTGAGAAAATCGTCAAACACTCATGGGTTTCCTGCGACGAGTGTGTCAACCCCAAGATTCTCTGGAAAAGGATCATCAAGTTGTTGACGATTGATATTGGGGCTGTAAGCAGCAATGGTGAAGTTCCCTTTGATGCGTCGGCGACAGTCTCTTTCCAAGCATTCATAAAGCAATTACAGCGACTATTTGATGATACGAAGTATAAGGAGCTACATTATTTGGTGCTAGATCGTGCAGACTCTATTATGGAGGATGCAGATGAAATGTTTCAAAGTTTTGTGAAAATCCAGGAGGCCACGAGGATTGAGAATTTGTGTGTGGTTTTCATCGTCAGAAGTGTACCGAGATGTTTGATCACGAGTTCAATTCTAAGTGTATGTTTTCCAAATTATACCAGTGAAGAATGTGTTCAAATCCTTTGTGAGAAACGTCTTCACTCGTTCCCAGCAAGGATCAAAATCACCGACAAGGTTGCCGATCAGTTCTGGAAGAACTATGTCAGTTTGATTGTGGAGTCGTTCTATTCTTACACAACAAACGTTGTGATGCTGAGGAATATCCTGACAAAGCTGTGGTGCAAATTCACTGATCCTGTTGTTAAAGGTGAGCACAGGCCATATGAGTTCCATCTGATCTACAGAAAGGGCTTCAAATTGATTGGTTCAGAATACGGTATCACCACTAGCATTACGTCCGATGATGAAGACGAAGAAACTAAAGAGAGTGTGACCTCAAATCTTCCGACAGTGTCCAAGTACATTCTCATGGCTGCCTATCTGGCTTCATTTAATGAATCAAGACATGACTGGGCGTTCTTCGCCAGATTAAAAGACTATCACAAGAAGAGGTCGGGGTTCAGGTACAAGCAGATCAAAATCGATGCCAAACTTCTTGAACCTGGAACATTTGACCTCGAACGTCTTTTTGCTATCACACACTCATTGTACCAGATTGATGGCATGAATATCAATGCTAACGTGGATCTGATGACTCAAGTGGCAAACCTGAGTAGTATGAAACTACTGCTCAAGTCGAGCAACGTCGATTACATCACTGGTAAAACCAAGTGGAAGGTTAATTGTTCGTACGACTACATCAAGTCCATTGCGAATGATCTCAGCTTCCCTATTGACAACTATTTAGTAGAGTAATTTTTAATTTTTTGTAACGAGATCATTGTAAATTTTATGCCAAACCGAGCTCCTGGGAGAAAGCAACATTGTTTGGCTCTCTGCCCAGCAGTTCAGTCAAATTATCCATCTCATCTTTGGAACCACCTCTGGCCAAGACAATATCTCTATATCTAACACCACTAGCAGTGTTCATTGGATCCTTCTTGAAAAGTGTGTAGTAAATGTCAGCAGCGAACACCTGGGACCACATGTAACCGTAGTAGCCAGCCTGGTAACCACCCATGATGTGACCAAAAGACTGGTAACCTTTAGTCAAAGAGTCTCCGTTGGAAACCAAGCAAATGCTCTCTCTGGACTCATTCCAGAACTTTTGAAGGTCAACATCCTCATCAGCAGAGTGGATAGTAATGTCAAAAAGACCGAAGTGTAACTGTCTCAGGTTGAACAATCCACCATTAACGTGTTTGGTCTTGATCAGAGAGTCACACAAGTCGTCGCCAATCTGTTCGCCGCTCTCGTAATGTTCAGACAGCAGCTTCAACTCGTTCTTGGTCCAAGTCCAGTACTCCAACATTTGGGAAGGAGCCTCTACAAAGTCCCAGGAGACGGAAGTACCATGGAACTTAGCATACTGGGTCTTACCCATCAGGTCGTGAATACCGTGACCGAGCTCATGGAAGAAAGTGGTCACCTCATCATGCTTCAACAACGAAGGCTTTTCGGATGGCTTAGTGAAGTTACAAACCAGCGCAGTGACAGGACAACATCTCTCACCGTCAGTATATCCAGGGATAATGCCAAAATTGGCAGCATGACCATATTTACCATCACGAGGGTGTAAATCCATGTACAGCCAGCCAACAAAAGTCTCCGTTTCGTTATCAGTATTCCAAACGGCAAACTGTTTGACATCCTCGTGCCACACGGACTTCTCAGCATCAGTGGCCTCCACGAACTTCAAGTTGAACAGTTTCTCAAAGAACTTGAACATTTTCTCGATGGTTGGGTTCAGTGGGAAGAACTCGGCGATCTTCTGCTGGTCGATCTGGTAATCCTTCTGGATCATCATGTTATCATAGTAACGGTGATCCCAGATGTAGTACTCACCATCAAAGTCCAATCCCTTAGCTTCGTAATCCTGCTTCTTAAGGGCCAACAAGCTTTCACGATCCTTCAAGCCTAATGGCTTCAACTTGTTCTTCAAATCCTCCAAGAAGGCTTTGACGGTCTTGGTGTTCTTAGCCATTCTCTCCTCCAACACGTAGTCAGAGAAAGTCTCATAGCCCAACAACCTAGCCATTTCTCTTCTCAAGCGGACAGCCTGGATCAGCAGTGCCTCATTAGCAGCATTCTTGTTCTGATCACCAACAAAGGCTCTCTTTCTGGTTTCAGCGGAGTTGGCATACTTCAGGACTGGGAACAAATCTGGATACTTGAAGGTCATTTTCAACTTACCATCAACCTCTTCAAACTGTTTAATGACGTCTTCTGGGACACCATCCAGCTCTTCCTTGGTGAACAAGATATGCTCGGTGTTCTCACCAAGGTTTCTCGAGTATTCCAAAGACAAGTCACTCAGTTTCTTTTGAATCTCCATGACTTGATCTCTCTTCTCCTTTGACAAGGCAAGACCGTTACGACGATATTCGTCATTGATCTTCTTCAAGTATCTCTTCGACTCCGGATCGAGATCAGCTGGAGTTTCAATGGCTCTGAACACGTTGTAGACGTCCTCTCTCAGACCAGACTCGATACCAAAGTCGCTAATCAACTTCTCAGCCTGGTTGGAAGCATCTCTCAACTCCTTGTTTGCAGAAACGTGTTGGTAGAAAGTCAGCTGATTCACAAGTCCCTGTGTCTTGTTTGCAAAGGAGGCATACTTCCTGAAGACGTCAATTGAAGGGGTGGAGGAGGCAATGGTGTCGTCAAGGGCCTTAGCATCAGAAATGTACTGCTTCGCTTGGGAGAGAAGCTCAGATGGAGTAAGATCCCACTTTGGTGCAGATGGAGCAGACATTTTGGCGTAGTAGCGGATTGAGTGTTTCAGTGGAGATCTTAGCATTCAATTGGTGGCGTTGGAAAATTCTAAATTTGCTTTAAAAAAAAGAAGAGGAAAAGAAAAGCAGGCAAAAAATAACAGAAAAGGAAGAGAAAGATCCGACCGGAGAGGAGAAAAGGCCGACATTGAAGGTCAACAGCGGGGTTTCGCGATAGGTGTTGTGGGATGGCATAAATGTAACAACGGCTTCTCTTATGCACTCAATCGCGCTTTCCTTTCAAAACCAACAGTGATTTGTCGAGCAGGAAGACGAGGAAGAAGAAGAAAGGGGGGAAAGGTGAGCTTGAAGGGTTTGTTTCTCTCCAGATTACACAAGCAATTGTATGTATGCTATTGAGTGGAGGTAAAAGGAGGGGGATTTAGATGATTACATTTATCTTATTCCATTTCTGAACTTGACTTAAAGAACCATGTACTAACAAATCAAGCAAAAAAAGTGAAGATGTCCACCACTGCTGTTACAACACCATCAACCACAATCCTCAACGATCGTTGGGACGTTGTCATTTCCAACACCATTGTGAAGACCGGCCTTGGTTTTGGCTGTGGTGTCATTGCCTCTGTCTTGCTCTTCAAGAGACGTGCTTTCCCTGTCTGGCTCGGTGTCGGCTTCGGTTTGGGTAGAGGTTACGCTGAGGGGGATGCCATCTTCCGCTCTCCAGCTGGTATCAGAACTGTCAAGGCCTGAGTTTGGGTTCTGTTTTTTATGAGGATGATATGATGAAAGAAACGTCTGCTAGAGGGGTATGCTTATGCCACTTTAAAAGGAAGAAACAAACAAAATGAAAACATATACGGGTGCATTGACTTGATATTCAATAGAAAACTGTACCTGAACATATATAAAAACGAAAAATTCTTTCTACAGTTAATTTTAGTAGTTATTATTTTATAAGAGTTCTATAGCAATGCAGCAAATAACATATAAAATGCAAGAGAGTTCTCCCCATTGTGATGACTGTGTTGTAAATGAGAAGATGAAATGAAAAAGTTGTAAGCCCCAAAAGTCGATAATTAAAGAAAAAGTAGAAGAAGAAATAAAAGGGAGAGGAAGAAATACTTCACAGCTCGACTAAATAAAGAACAGAGCTTAGATCCCCCAGACCCTAACTCAAATAGTCCACACAGTTTCAGCCTCATCGACTTTATCCAAGATACTCATTGCCATTGCATCAGCGTAATCATTCGCTGTCGCACTAGCTGCAGCGTCTACTGGGCGAGCTGTTGAGACTGTCTCCAGTTCAGGTGCTTCATCAGCAGTAAATGGTTGTGTAGTGGTACATGGCATAGCAGCAGCATTTGAAGCTGATGTAAGGATTTGATCTTCGTGTGGATCACATAAAGAAGGATCCATCTTGGCTGTTGGTGTAGTTTGATGTGCAGATTTTGTGAATGGAGATTTCCACTCTGTGGTAATTTGTGGGGAGGAGAGCATAGGAGGAGGTGGCAAAAGTTGTTCAGATGGTTCCACGTCGTGTCCAAGATTTGACTCCGCTGGTTGTAATGAGTGGATCGTAGTTTGTGATGTGCTTCTCTTGTGTGATGATGATGATGATGACAACGATAATGCATTGGTCTGCGCCATCTCCAAGATTGTTGAGTCGGGCAAAGAGTTCTGTCTGGATGTGTGGGGTGGTGTTAGGGACGAAGAGTTGACCATGGGAGCCGGCGATGTGGCGGTAGTGTAGAGTAGTTGAGAATGTGAGGGTAATCCAGGAGAGATCATTCCATTAGCCGCAAAGGACAGGGCGGTTGTATCGTCATACTTCATAGCCTTCAAACCTTCCTCGATCTCATAATCTTTGAATTGATCCTTGTTGAACTTCAGCGTTAACTTTGACTTCACTTTGGAAAGTGATCGTGTGATTGAGGTGTTGTCCATCTCTTTGAATCAACTCCGAACTGCAAAAAAAAATTAGAGCTCAACGAAAACGGCGGATGGTGTCTTTTTTCTATCAATATAAGGACTGTGACAAAAAAGCGATGATGCACAAACAAAGTGGCAATTGAATCTTCACAAATCAAAAGATCACACCACTCCTTTTACTCTTTTAGATGTATTCTATGGTTAAAAGAGAATGGAGATGGGTCAACTGCTTATTTAACGCCATCCGCGAAAAATCAAAAAGAAAAAAAGAAAAAGAAAAGAAGGAAAATTCTCCAATTTTTGATGTCTGGGTGTTATCGGAGTTTATAACAATCTGACCTCAAAAACCCGGACATTCTAAGAGCTTTTTGTATTGACCCCATATATGCGCGTGAACCTTGCTACTCTTTACTGTTGGTTTAGATAAAAAGAGATTTTTCTACTAGCATAATTATGTAATGGTATTCATAATTTTCAACTTAAACTCACATTTTGTATAGAATTAGCTAGGGATATTTTGTAAAGTTTGTGTTCTTATTTAGAATGAAAAGGGGAACTTCAGTCAACTAAAAAAGAAAACAAAAGGTGTAAAAAGCACACACTAAACCTTGACTTATATGCCTAGCTTTTCCCCCACCATTTTGACTATACAACAAAGAAATATATACTCGAGAGATTGACTACAAAGATTCTGTTCCTATTTATATTAAGACTAATGGTGAATGGATGTAGCATTTCTGCCATTTGATATCGGGTTGGTAATTATGTAATCAAATCTATCATTACATAATCATTCAGATTTGACATCATATGCGAAAAGAGGTTTTGAAGAGAAAGCTTCTCGATTTGATAAAATGATATCCGATAATCGTCTTTTTTTTCTGTGTCATTCAAACTACTCATGTATTTTTTTCTACAACCTTTTCAATATTCTCATATTCTTCTCTTTCTTCCCTTTGTGGTTTTTTGTTGAGGAAAACCAACCATTTTTTTTCCTCGGTTGGTTTTTATTTCTTTTTTCTTTTGAACCTTTTTTTCCCTGTCAATTCTTAGTGGGTGGAGAGAGAGACAAAAGAAGATATAGAATAATTTATATGTTATATGTTATGAAAATAACATAGAAATATAAAAGAGTAATAAACTACTTTCATTTAGTTTACCTATTAAATATCTTCTCTTTAAAAAATGAGCCCTTAAAAACAACCTCATCCAATTCTTTTTGTTTCTTTTTTCTAACCCCTATTTTTCCCCCTCTGCCCCTCAAAAAATTCTTCCCTTTTTTTCCCTGACATTTAAAAATTACGGCATCTCTCTCTCTTCTTTTTACTCCCGTTTTCTGTTTACCTTTGAGACTTAACCAAAAACTTCTTCACTCTTCATAATTTTTCCCTATTCATTTATCTATATTTGTTTTCCTTTTCTTTTTTTTGTTTCACTTCATTTTCATGAAAGATGGAGTTCATTGCTGAGTTCAAAACACAAACACCGCACTACTTACAGTCCATTAACGAGCACACTCCTTCATTCGTTGAGGTTGGCGTTCCAAGCTTTGAGAGGCCTTTTGGTGTTTACTTGTGGCCTATCTTCAACCACTTTGTCTCTGTCGTTTCTGGTGGCAGATTCATCCCAGATGAGTTTGAGTGGGTAGAGGGCAAGACTTTTATGTCCACTAACAAGGAGGTTGCCCTTGCTATTGCTGCTTACTACTTAATCATCACTTTTGGTCAGTTGGTGTTCAAGAAGCTTCCAGCCTTGAAGTTGAACGCGTTGTTCCAGTTGCACAACTTGTTCCTCACTACTGCTTCCGGAACATTGCTTGCCCTTTTGTTTGAGCAAGTCTTCCCAAACGTTGTCCAGAATGGTATTTTGCACGCTGTCTGTTCTCCAAAGTCATGGCACCAGAAGGTTGTGGTCATTTACTACTTGAACTACTTGACCAAGTACATTGAGTTCATTGACACCTTCTTCCTCGTTGTTAAAAAGAAGAAGATTATCTTCCTCCACTCTTATCACCACGGTGCCACTGCCTTGCTCTGTTACATCCAGTTGAATGGTACCACCTCTGTCTCCTGGGTTCCAATCTTGTTGAACCTTGGTGTGCACGTTGTCATGTACTGGTACTACTTCCTTGCTGCTAGAGGCATTAAGGTTTGGTGGAAGCAGTGGATCACCCGTTTCCAGATTATCCAGTTCATTCTCGACTTGGGCTTTGTCTACTTTACCACTTACACTTTCTACGCTAGCAAGTACTCTGAGTTGTACAATGTGTGGATTCCAAACATGGGTTCCTGTTACGGTACCCCATTTGCTGCTGCTACTGGCTGTATCATCTTGTCTTCTTACCTTGTGCTGTTCATCATGTTCTACATTACCTTGTACAAGAAGCCAGCACAGAAAGGTGTTAAGTCTGCCAAGAAGACCAACTAACTCTTATTAAAAAAATAGGTAATATACTGTAATTATTAATGCACTATTATATATATATATATAAGTATACCAGTAAATGACTATATGAAAAAATAAATATGCGCTCAGAATTGAATACCCAATTGTGTCAAAGTCCGGTGTACATAGTGTTATATGTTTGTAATAGCCGTGTGTATGGCCCTAAACCTTCTATAAAGAACAAATATAAAGTGGATGAACGAAAGAGGGAGACGTATTAAAAAACCTGTCAGATATTCGATACTTACACCCATTCATACACAAGTATATGAATTATAGATCATTTCTTTTATCTTTCAATATCTTCCCCATTCTTTCTAAAGATAAATCCCAAGAGAAATATAATAAAAGATCGGTTTGTGAGAACCCGGACGGAAGCGCCATGCCGATCAACTTTGCTTAAGTGCGTTATTTTATTTATCCGGGGTTTTTTATGAGTTGTTATAATCGGCTCCAAGTTCGCTTTTTTCCCTTAAGGGAGGGAGGGAAGGAGAGAGAGAGACGGGAGTGGCTGTCATAACACTACTTTCGATCCACAATTGAAAGAAAGAAAAGATCAGAGAAGAAAGAAAGAATTGCGCAGGAAAAGAGCACGCCAGTTTATGTCCTTTAAACACACTTCTTTTTCGGAAAAGACTAAACCATACACCCCACAACACAAATACAACTCTCATTTTATAGAGAATAAACTATATCTTTCTTTCTTCCACGGAAAGCTTTCCTTTTCTTTTTTTCCTTTTTTTTCCTAATGCCTTTTCCAGCTTTTCCATTGTTTCCTCTCTCCCTGCAACCAAAAAAAAATTATATCCCGCATCTTACGAGAAAACCCCTTTGGCTCCAGCCGTTTCCTCCATATAAAGCCATGCTCCCTCCCAATGTGCGTGCCAAACACGTCTTCCCCAAGTTTTTAAATACTGCTCTTTTGTGGAGATAGAAAAGAAACTATCATAAGCACACTCATATATCTAAATGGCATACCAGGTTAACAGGGACTATAACATCGTCCTCCCACCCCCACCACCACATCATAAGGTGGTCCTCCCACCGCCCTCGCAGATATGGGACTATCGCTTACCATCTGCTATCCAGCTTAACTACAGCACTAATGGGTCACAACAACCACAACAGTACCAGCATTTGCAGCAACAGCAACAACAGCAACTGGGTATTCCAATGAACTACATTGCTTCCCCATCACTCACAAACAGTGGCACTACAACAAACACATCTCCATCGCCCACATCGACACCCCTTCTCTCTGACCCAGGTCACATGGCCTTTCCTCAGATGGCCCCATCTACTCGTCCACCGACCAACAACAACTCTTTTCTCCCGAGTGCTACTGTCACCATCTCTGATGACACCAAAAACTCTACCGCATACTCTCACACATCCAACAACAGATTATCATCAGCTTCTGCTCAAACAGCAACAAAGAGGGCTAAACCACGCAAGAAGAGACAATGTCCAGAATGTCACTTGTTCTTCTCTAACTTGTCTACACACAAGTCTATACATCTGAACCCATCGAACCGTCCATACCTCTGCCAGGTATGTGGTCGTGGTTTCTCTCGTTCAAACGACCTCTTTAGACACAACAAGCGTCACTGGCGTGAGACTGGACTCGATCAAGGAGCATTCAAATGTCCCTTCAGCACGGCCCTACTCCGTAAGTCAAACCCTGCACTCGCTCATCAAATCCCTCAAGACGACATCCCGTGTCACCCAACGGGTATCTTCTCGAGATGTGACACGTACAAGAACCATTTGAAAGCATTACACTTTGAGTATCCTGCAGGGACTAAGAAGAAGATGAGAAACTCTGTTGGGGGAACGTGCAAACACTGCGGGAAGTACTTTAATAGTGTTAATGAATGGCTTGACTTGCACATTGAGTCTGGAGAATGTGGGTGGGACTTTAACGAGCACTATGGTCTTTAAAGAGTGCTTTTTTTAATGATAAACGATTAATATGACTACGATATATATAAGCTTATGACCGAAAACTTACACCAAAGATAAAAGAAATATATGATAGATATGTGTATAATTTAACATAGTATTTATAAAGCAAATGAGTATAGCAAAACTAAGAAATAAATAACACCCTTAATTATATGGCTAAGCCGGGCATATGGAGTTAAGCGCATACTTCCAAACTTTAAAATGAAAAAAAAAGGTGGGGGTGAAAAGAAGAAAAAGCACACAAAAGGGGAATCAAATCTAGAGGTCTTTTATGGAGAGAGGCTTAAAAAGTAGAAGAGAAGTTATATATAAGGACACAGACATGGTGTCATTTATAGCTAAAATATACAGAATCACTTGTAAACCCATCTTATCGGCAGTCCCAATCAGTATATCCCCTTTCAATATCAGGTCTCATCTTTTTCAACACACCAAAGGAACCAATATAAGTCTTACCACTACAGGTTCGATGATTGTAAGATCAGCCAAATCACATTGAATAGAAGAAAAAACACTCTTCTTTTGATGTCTTTCACGGGTGTGTCTTGAGCAAACTATCTATGGTATTCTCTAATGCAATCTCATTCTTGTCCAAGTTACTATTGACCGTGATAATAAGTCCTCTTTGAATGGTAGTATTGGGGTTTTAGCTGGTTAGTAATGGAATTACAATAATTACAAAGTGCCAGGGGGAGGACTCCCAAGGATAAACACTTGTCATATAAGGAGGGATAAGGCTATTGTGTTGATGTTAGAGAGAGAGATATTAATATTTAGAGGTCTACGACTCCTTTTGGGCTGTGAGGATAATCGCGAAAATGGAGAAAGAGACCTGTACCTGTAATTCAACTTTATGAAGGGAGATGTTATCGTCAACTACATTCAAATAACCACTGGTTTCTTTGATACTCTAAGATTATTCACTACAATTTATTACAGAGTGACACAGTTAACACATTTAACACACATACACACACAAACAATGACTACAAAACAAATTGATGAAATGCTCTCACAGCTTTCGCCCTTTGAAACCCCACAACGAGTGACGACATATCAGCTCCCAAATACCACGTCTGACTCCTATGACGATACCACGCCTTTCCCTCGTCGTTCCAACCAGCAATTAATACGGTCTGTACTATATCTAGGGTTGATTATTCGGAGATCAAAGGCTCAAAAGAATTCATCCCGTGGGGATTATATCGTTGATGGGTTGGAGGCATTGACTAGTGTTATGGATAACGTGTTTCTTCTCAGCAAGTTCGGCATTGCTAAGAACTCACCAATGCTTAGAAGAATCGGTGATCATGCTTCAAGAGTCTGGCTTGTTACCCTCATGCTGAGTCTGCGAAGACTCGTGTTGAATGTTTTCAGATTGATCAAATTTAAATCACAGGTGACGGCTGAGGTGAGAAAGATGAAGATTACTAATGAACATAACCCACTGCGGAAGATTATTATTAGTCAGTACGAGACAAAGATTGATGAAATTTCGAAGGAGATAAGATACGAATTGCTCGAAGTGGCTGGTACCACTGTGGACTTGGTATTTGTTATTCTGGAGTTGACGCAAAGGAAGATTAATCCAGCAGTGGAGAGGACGCTTGGTATGATTACCACTGCCTGGAGTCTTTATAGAATGTCCCGTTAGTTAAACCTTTACAAAGAAGAGTAATAAAATACTATTTATTTTGATATGTACCATAGTTAACCATCAAACACATTATGACGTTGTGTCCCCATCCCAGTTTTTGTGGTGTGCGGGTTTCCTTTGTACTGAAAAATTCGTTCAATCAACGATATCACATCAAAAGTCTTTGGGTATAGCAGTGTTTTTTTATCATCACTTGATATATACAGAGTTTCCACGATGCTTCGTTCAACGGTGTCCAAAAGATTCATGGCAACGGTGTCAGAGACCACCAAGCCAGCAAAGCAGTGGGCTCAGCCTCCTGTTGGACACGAGTCTAAGAGTCTCGAACTCTTTACACAAAAGATGAAGAAGGCTGTACTCAACGGCGTTGATCCAAAAATTGGTCCTCCATCTCTCAAACTCAGACGTTCCAAACTTAGATACACATCACCAGCTGGCTTGAATGAGGCTTTTGACGTTGCCTATGACTATTTGAAGACCCATGCTGAAAAGAAGTACGCACAACTCGCAGAGGCCAAGACAGAGGAAGAGAAGACAAATTTGCTTGTCGAGGCACAGATCAACAACCCTGAGGTCAGATACAACTTCGAGTACAGTGAGAAGTACGAGAATGTTCCATCCATCATTGACTACACCCAGCCAGTGTACAGAGCACTCAAGAAGGCCCACTGGGAGTCCTATTCACAAATGCTGTTGATGCAGAGACTCGAACAACTGGCAATCATCCCAGACACGCTCCCAACTCTCGAACCAAAAGCCGAGGTCTCCATGAAGTTCCTTAATCATACACATGTCAACCGTTGGATTGAGCCAGGCTCTTTGCTCTCGTCCAACGTTACAATGTACCCACCATCTATCAAGATCCAGGAGTTTGAAACTGTTGACACCTCGAAGCAGTTGTACACCATTTTGATTGTCAACCCAGATGTCCCAGATGTGGAAAACAACACTTATAAGACCCATTTGCAATGGGGGTTGTCCAACATCAAGATTGACTACAACAACAACTTCATCACGCCATCCCGTTTGTTATCGGACGAGACCATTAACGAGATCATTCCATATTGTCCACCAGTCACGGAGAAGAACTTGCCAAAGCAGAGATTCGCCGTGTGGGTTTTTAGACAGGATGGTGAGCTTTCTTCCAAGATCTCAGAGAGAGAATTCAACATCAGACAGTACGTCGAAGAGACCAAGCTGACTGCTATTGGTGCTCATTGCTGGAGATCCGTTTGGGACTTGAACACTCCAAAGGTTAGAGAACTGTACGGTATGGACAAGGGCACCGTCTTCCACAGAGTCCGTGGCGACCAGAGAATGTGAGTATACAAACAGAAAAAAAATTATACTTGTAAATAAATATAAAATATGAACTACAACAGTAAGAAGAATATAAGTCGTGTAGAAACAGTATGTTACATAAAGAGGGTTTTGGTAGGAGTGGTGGAAATGTCCACGCTTCTCTTATCTGATGTTATAAATGCCAGTTGTATGGAGGAGTGGGTGGTAGGGGTAGGATGGATAGAGAGACTTAGTTTCTAATATGTCATAGTTTTGTGGTCGTATGTCTCTGAGAATTGTGAATTTGGGTTTAAAAGTGTTGATGGAAAACTTTAGTTCTTGAGACCCTCAACAGTAGCCAAGATCACAGCACCAAAGTCCAAGTCCTTGTCGTCAAAGTTGATCTCTTTAATATCACTTGTAGAAGCTGGTGCAGCAACTGGCTCTGGTTTCTTGTGCAACTCAGCGTACTTGGCCTTAGCCTCGGCAATGAGGGCCTCCTTCTTCTGGAAAGCCTTCAACTCGTCCTTCTTAGCAGCTGCAGACTTGAGCTGGGATGTGTGGTAGGCACCGTAAACAATACCAGCGGCCAAAGCGGTGTATCTGAAAACCTGTTAGCATTTGGGATGTTAGTATACTTGAATCTCACTTGTATTTTCCCCTCTCCCCGGGCATTCAGTTTCATAGTCATAGAATTTGAGTTCTCCTTCCTCCCTCTCAAACACCCATCTTCCTCACACAATCTTCCCGACAAAAAAGATATGTTCCAAAGAGTAAATGAAGATTAACATACGTTAACAGTGGACATTTGCGATATAAATTGACTGCAATTAGCGGATAACCAACTCCTAATTGAACACCGTTCAAGGCCCCTCGCCCACGAACAATTTTTGGTTTTCAATGCGCCAATCACAGCGGACGGGTAACTTGAACTGCTTCTCCATTTCGCGCCTATTGCCGTAAATGGACTACTACCTGATTCGGGTATTTCGGTGTAATTTCTTATAAGTTTTTCTTGAATTCCACTTACCAACAATTACTTCTAATATACTTTTAACTTAACAATCTTAGCTCAAAAGGATTACAGACATGTTTGTTCGCGCATTGAAGAGAGGTACGTATATCTTTCTTGTTATTCTCATAGCTCTTGTTGCTTACCTGTTACAAGCTTCACTCCCGCAACGATTGCCAAACACATTAAGGCGCCCATTCACATCATCATCATCATCATCATCACAATCATTCCAACACGATCTGCCATCTCATTATCAAACGAGTGTGGCATTCCAACCGAAATCTAGAGATGACAATCGTCTCATGAGAAAGCATCTTAAGATAAAACCTCTGGATTCACCTTCCGGTGAGGACAATTACTTTGTATCCAAAAGAGAGGGAACTAATGATGTAGCCTGTGGTGTTGCTGATGGTGTTGGTGGCTGGGCTGAGATGGGGTTTGACTCTAGTGCTATCTCACGTGAACTGTGCTCCGCTATGAAAGAGGAGTTTGCAGTTGGCAAGGATGCTACGCGGAGTTATGACCCAGTTCACTTGCTTGATCATGCTTTCAAGAAGATCATCAAAGAAGGTATCGTCAAAGTTGGTGGTACCACAGCGTGTCTTGGAGTCTTTTCGGGTGACACACTGAAAGTTGCTAATCTCGGTGATTCGTGGTGTGGTGTTTTCAGGGAGAGCAGGCTGATTGCTGACACCAAGATCCAGACACATGGGTTCAACACACCATACCAGTTGGCCATCATCCCACAGGAGATCTTGAAGAAGAATCCTGGCTCAAAATTCATCATGGACAAACCACAGGACGCTGATATTTATGAGTTCAAGGTGCAACAGGGTGATGTTGTGATGTTTGCTACTGATGGTGTCATTGACAACGTTGCCGTTGAAGACATTGAACTGTACTTAAAAGAACACGAGAATGTGGATTTGGACACAGTGAGTAAGGAGTTTGTAAAGAATGTTACAGAGTTGAGTAGAGATGAGAACTTCCCATCTGTGTTCAGTCAAGAGTTGTCCAAGTTGACTGGTCAGTATTATGCCGGTGGTAAGGAAGATGATATTACAGTGGTTATGGTGAAAGTGACATCAGTAGTATAACCTCCTAGACTTCATCGATTTGTACATTGAACAGAATAAACAGTTCCAAGAATATTTGTTATATTCAAGAATATTAAAGCTAACCGGTGTAATTACAGATCTCAACAAGGGAAGAATCTTGAGCAAATTACTACCCCCTTTCAACAAGGCTTCAATCATACAAACCAGCCTTGCATTTTCAAATGACCATGGAGATGTTATTATATATCATGAAGAAAAACAAAAAGAAAAATTCTAAGACTTCAAACAAGCTTATTCACAGATCTCAGTAGATATCTGATCTTTTAACTACTCTCCTCTCTCTCTCTCCTTACCCCAGGAAATTGATCTTTGAAGAAAAGGTCCCAAACGCCACAGTTCTTAAATAGGAAACATCTCGTCATTCGCGAAAACGTTTATGTGTGGAGAGAACACCCCCATTGTTCCAAAGTTCACTTTATAAATAAAATTACTAATTCTTCTCTTAAAATTAACTCACCTCCTTCTCATTTGAATGCTCTCCTAGTAGATTCAAAAACATCCCTTATAATATCAGCTAACCATGGTCCATGAATATCACTTTGACGTCAAAATGAGCTGTTCCGGTACGTCCATTTCCTTGCCACCTATAATACCAGCTTTTTGATCCCACATTATACTAACACTCTTTTCACTACTTAATAGGCTGTTCCGGTGCCATTGAGAGAGTTTTATCCAAGAAGGAGGAGATTTCAAAATTCGACGTTTCCTTGGAGAAGCAGACCGTCGATGTTACTACTTCCCTCAGTTATGACGATGTACTAGCTGCTATCAAGAAGACTGGTAAAGAAGTCATTGGTGGTAAGATTGTTTCATGATCATTAATATTACACTGTTAATAGATCTTTTGGTTTTTTGTCGTAAAACATAAAATGTTTGTTATAAATAATCATAATCAAGAAGAGCATTAGTGCTATCCTTCCTATACTGCAGAATACCCCCAAGGGACTCATCACCAACACCGACAATCAACGTCTCACCGTCCTCATCATCGTGATTAAAGAACTGCGCACCAATTAGCTTACCAAATAAGGATATGCTCTGTGTCTTTGTTTCACTAACATCTTCACCCACTGGATGTATACTTTCCAGGTCGACAATGTTAACGTGATCGATACTCTCTGTGAATGCCAGCATCTTACCACCCGAGTTGAAATTCACAGTACAGACTGCGTGTTCGCCTTGGCCCCTAATCACGTGTTTCTCTTTACGCAAGTTCCTGATATCGTACAACCTTAGTGTAGCATCCTGTGATCCTGTTGCTATTGTAAGTCCATCATGGGACCAGTCACAAGCCAAACAGAAGTCTTTGTGTCCTGAGAGTATATTCACGGGTGTATCTGTAGAGATTCGGTCATCAATAATGTATGAAGAAGTGTTATCCCCTACAATGTGTTTGACCGATGGAGTGAATGGGGAGTTGGATATGAAGTTTACTGCCCATGGGAATGAAGCTTCTGAAACATTAGTGAGAGTGTGGATGTCGGTGGAAATGATGTTTCCGTCGTTGGTAGAGAAGAGTGAGAAATTTGTATGTGGAATGACCTTGCTAAAGTTGATGATGCCATTGTTCGAAGCTGTAAGTACCTTCTTGGTTGTTGTGCCGTTGAGTAGATTGTGCACGTAATACGAGCCGTTCAATGTGCCAACAACTAGAAATTCTTCATCACATGACAATGAGGACACCCTATCATAGAAGTTGTCTTTCAGCTCCAATACAGTCTTTATTTCACCAGTGAAAAGGTTTAATTTCTTTATAGCAGGATAAGTCAGAGCATACTCATCGGTGGACGACTTGTCATGCATGAGCTCACTATAGAGGACTTCGTTCCTTGAGTTCAGGCAAACTGAGCAATTTCTCAACTGAAAGTGACTTAGAGAAGGTTTCGGTACTTTCCAAAACTTCTCAAACTGCCAGTAGTAGTTGATCTTGTGGTGGTCAAAGTACACGTTGACATCGTTATAAGCGAGTGACTTGGATTCAGGAATGTTCATAAAAGAGTTGTAAGTTCTATCCCTTAAACCAGAAAACGCTTCTCTTAGTGACCCAGGATTAGAAGTCACACTGTTCCACTCCAATCCCTGGATATCAACCTTGCCGCACTCAACATCGTATTTCGTTACCACCTCACCAGTGTTTTGTATTCGGGACTTAATACTCTCAAGACAACTTAGCAAATCAGCGTTCATAATAACTGGCTGTTCGGTGTCATCATCGACCAGGGTATCTTCTTCTAACATCATACAAGCATCATCATCACTATCACCTTTTATGATCAAGTCGTAGACAAAATTCAAGAAATCGTCACCTTGGTGTGATTCGTCATTAACGAGAACTCTGTACGGAACATTACGCATAAACTGTGCGAGTTCATGGTGTTGGAGCGGTATCTGACCAATGTATCGACATAAGTCTTCCATGTTCATCTTTTGATCTCTCTCTCTCTTCTATCTGTGTCTCTCTGTCAATGTGTATGAGTTTGTATGTTTAAAGTGTGCCTTGTATGTTTGATCTCCTTGTCTCGCGCTAATGCGGGTGAGTTAAAAAATGATAGAGGTGACACCTTTTTTTTTCAATAACCAGTATGAATACACAGGAATATTCGCTAGCACTTTATAAAAAATCATGGACTTTGATGATGTTTTGAACCTGGAACAAAAGTGAGGTGTCTCCCCCGGGCCCTTTTCCCCAATTTTATCACAGCTGATTACTAACGCCTTTTCTTTTTCAACAGGTTCTACGATGAGGGTTTCAAGGAAGGTCAAGCGGAGCTCACGAGGAAGTCCTACGTGGAAGGAAAGGAATACGGGCTCCAAGTTGGATTTCAGAAGTACGTGTTCCTTGGACAGGTGCACTGCATCACCGAGTTGCTGAAGTCTGGCCTTGTGCAAGAGCCCCTAAATGGACAAGCTCAGTCTCACATTTCCCAATTACAAGAGCTTCTGGCGCTGGTGAAGATGGACAACGAGTATGGGAACGTTGTGGAGACAGAGAAGGTGCTTACTAAGATAAGGAATAAACTGAGAGTGCTTACGAACCTCATAAATAAGCAAGTGACATTGCAGGAGATTGATAATGTCGCTGGGTTGGTGACAGGTTTGGACAAGGAGAAGAAGGCACAACCTACAATTGGTAATCTCAATGACGATGGCATGTGGTGAGCTTGGAAAGATAAAAATACACGATAAATTATTAAACCCTCGGAGAATAATTCATGTATGCCAATATATATATATATCGTATAGCTGATTTACAACTAAATATGATACTAATCCCCT